>JAUMGZ010229651.1:0-11098 GCA_032359645.1 Pododesmus macrochisma
GTTTTCTTATTGTTTGCCAATGTCCATGGACTTACGGCCTAGAATATCGTCTTGGTTTTTCGCTTTACTTACTTATTTGGTATTGCAAGCTTATTGGTTGAATTGATAAATTGATATGGTATAGCGCACGATCTTTCACAATATATCAAGTTTTATTGCTTTTTAATGGAAAAAAGTATCAATTTCTAGACGAATAAGATTTTTACTAATGTACGGTCATATTAGATAATATAGCGGTCAAGTATCTTTATCAATTATAAATAACAGTTTTATTCATTTTTCCACAAAAACCTTACATTATATGATTACTCATACAGCATAGTATTAGCTTTTTCTCACAAGTCGAGACTAGTATGGATAAAACTATGACCATTTCAGTAGGGAAAAGGCTTTCGGGATTTCCAATGTGTTTATAAAGTCTGTGAAACAAAGCGTCTTTATTGCATCTTAATTCAATTAATGAGGGATGGACCTGTCATGAGTTTTCAAGTCCAGCTACAACGAGGGAAAACCACTTGACAAAGTTAAACCGAGCCTGGTAAAACGCATCCTAGGGGAAAGTGCATTCAGGTTAGATTTAGTCCAAAGGCAGTACCTCCTGGAGTCAAGTTTTGCCAACACTTTAAATTCTTAACAACTAGAAAGCTAATGCTTTAATAGATAATACCTTTTGGGCGGGCTTAGGAAGTTCATTAGTTGTGCAGCCATGGAGTCAGCAGTAGGTAACGCCTTTTTAAGAACCCTGAAAATGTCAGAAATTGGGTCTAATTTTAGTGTAACAAATATATTGACTTTTAACAGATCTTGATATGTGTTTGGTATTTTGGCTGGAATAAGGCAAATTTATTGACCTCCAACTTATGTGTGTCTGGATCATATCCGCTCTTATACATTCTACCGATACATTGCAAATGTTATATTGAGCGGCCATTGTGTATGAAACCAGGCCCCGTGACTATAAAAAAAACTCAAGGCTATGCTCAGACTCAAACTCAAGAGAATATGTTAGGTGATGACGACTCGAAAATCAGAGTATCTAAAACTTCCTGAGCACATATTCAGCCTAGTATGACTTTCATGTGTACAAATTCAAGCTGATCACATGAACATGCTCAACCATATCATTTTTCAAAACAACAGTAGCAATTTAGTTGAGTATGGAATTGAGTTTGAGCATGAATTTGTGCTCACTCAAGCTTGAGTTTTTTATAGTCACGGGGCCAGAACTCTATCACGTCACTCAACGGCTTACGTGGTTATCTTCATTTTAGATGTACATGTGCAGCCACCTCTAAGTGTATTTTTCTTTCCTTAAGATTGTTTGCAGGCAGCGTATCAAGAATACATCTACGTCTATTTAACTAATACATGTATATCATAATATCTTTTTACCATCAATTCTAATCACAAGGAGTATATACCTGTCGTTATCGTATGTTTCAACTAACACTTGCTAGATATCATTTCGTATAAACCATTCACTATATACATAAACATCATGTGTTTTTTATAATTCATACGACTAACGCCAACATGAAAAAGTAATTTTTGTCAGAAGGTCGTGCCATAATTATCGTCAAAACATTCTAGAAAAGAGGTTACTTGGAGGTTTGACGTATATGTACCAAGTGCAATTAAGATATCACCAAATGTGCAAATAATTGTGGATATTTGCTGATGGTAATAAAGGAACGGTATATGTTAACACCAATCATCTGTTTAAAAGCATGTGGTGAACAGATCAAGAGTTAATTACCAACTTAAGTTTTAAAAAGATAAAGTAACTATGTCATGAGTTATTTCGATATAAAAAATGTATCATGTGCTACAGGTGAATCTTCGCAATCATTTGCAATTTTGAAAATTCCAATTGTGTATTGTATATTCCAAGAAGAGTATGAATTACTGTAAAACTTATAACTAAACATGAATAAAAATAACTACAACATACTGTATTTAAACAAGAATCAACTGTGATATGTTGACTAGTTTGATTCTACAATTATCAAGTTGGTATTATCTAACTGCCCAATTTTTGTTTCTTTGAAGTTGTAATTACGAAGAACCACGATGATATTAAACGGACAGAATACTTAATCAATTCACAATGGGGTCCTCACTTTCAAAGAAATATAAAGTAGTAAATCGAAAAACTTAGACGATATTCTAAGGCCGTAAGTCCCCGTATGTGATACGGGAACCAAACAAATAACGAAAGAATGTATTACGTTTTCCTCTCCTCAAAACTCAAGGGTATTCATATAAATTTATTTCCTTCTGGAGAAATAATTATTATTCTTTTAAAAAAGAGTGCACATTTGCCATGGCAGCTGCTAGATATTAGACTCAAACTTATTGAAATTGTATATTTTTATGATTTATTCTGGTATTGTATAAATCATTATAAAATGAGAAATCTGTATTTTCCCTGAAATTTATTCATGTATATCTAAATTATTATTGATATTCCATTTTCTTTTCTCTACTTAAAGTCTTTGTTAACAAAATTCAAACATCTTCGTACAATGTAAATCAATACCAGATATATGAACAGCCACATATATTCTTTTTTGTGTGTTGTTTTTATATTTTATGCATTTCTGCCGTTTTCCGTAATATGCATGTGTCTATAATCTAACGTTACGGTTTTTAATTTCTTATTGTTCAAGCTACCATTTTAACTTTGATTTAAAAATTAGAAATCACGAGAGCGTATTTTGTATAGAATTCAGATGTATGGTTACTCAGAATTGTTGGCACTGTGATAATGGTTCTTGTTTGGCTCCATGGATATATATCATTCCTCAGGGATATTATCCTGTCGTTGGTTGATAATTTTTGACAACCTAATGTCCTGCCTAATTATAACTTCCGATCCCCCTTTTATATAATGGTAGCGTATGTGTAGACTTTAAATACAGATATCAGCTTTTCCATGGCATCATGCGTGTTTAAGTTGATAACAAATGTATTTACTTGTATTCCTTATAGACATTGCGTGCTTTTTCAACCGACTTCAACTAGGAAAGATTTAATTATATAAACTCACATTCTATCAATGCTATAGTTGTCAAAAAAGTGGCTTATAACATCTTATGTTAGGGAGGGAGACATCTGAACATATGAATCAAAGCAACTTACAATTATGAAGGAAAAAACCAACAAACATCAAACGGCAATTAAAACAAGCAACATTGTTGATAGGCCAGCCACCACCACCAATAAAATGATAAATCATAAAATTACCCTTTGTGTTCGAATGTTAGTTGTTGTAAAAACCAGTTCCTCATTTTGCATACAAAGTGTTTACAATGTACAGAACATACATGAAATCCCAGAAATAAACATCTCAACAATATATACAAGAGTGGCGTTTGTAAAATCTCTTTGAAAAATTGAATTGAATTAGATATTGTTGAAAAGTTTTTTGTATTTCAATTTCTAACTCTTCTGAATATACTTTTGATTTGTGAAATATTCTCATGTACATTAAACTTAAACGTATCACAAATAATTTCACACATCTTAAGATTAGAGGTATATCCAAATTTTTCAAATGAAAAACCACTGTGTAAGAAAAACTAATTAAATCGTATTAAAAAAATAGTTTAACACGGCAGAGACGGGGATACGAAATGTTGATGTAAACAAAAAAAAATTGGAATCGAAAACGATACGGACAACGGAAGGCAATATATAATTTAGTAAGATGATCAATCAATTTGCCACAACATTAATCAAAGATAATTTAAACACTTTAACGTACAGGATGTTTCGGAAATTGTGTAGCTGTTGCTAATGTATAGGTGTGATTAATGCAATAGTCTATGTACAATGTGTAATGTTACATTGTATGTCTTGATATGATATCCCTGGTAAACAATATTAACATACATTGCTGTCCGTACTGTTTGTTTAGTTTGATACATTTCATTTAATCATTACCTGTTGCGTTCTGTAAGGAAATTTGAACCCTTTCTTCAATGAAATGATACAGTTTAATGTGCGCTCATGTCGAATAACGTATGTATCATGTATCACATACCAATTCCTATTAAAATAATCCAAGTTTTTACTCATTCTCTCGGAAAAATTAATAAAGCAGCAGTAAACATGCAATGTAGCATAAGCGCTTTCTCAAAATTTGAAACTAGTTTAAATAAGACCAAAACATAGTCTGCTTTAATAACTAGACACGTTTTATGTCATTGGGAATGAATTTTTGGAGGCTCTTGATAGCTAGATTATGCTTCTTAAATAAGTTATATTATTATTCAATCTATGACAACAACAAATACAAACATGCAACAAAAACGATTCACCAATACACAACATATCTTAAAGAGACGACAATACCATTCCCTGTGAGAGTTCTTTGCCCAATCAGTCCTGGCTTTCACTTGTACGTC
The DNA here is from genome assembly GCA_032359645.1 of Pododesmus macrochisma. Classification (NCBI taxonomy): domain Eukaryota; kingdom Metazoa; phylum Mollusca; class Bivalvia; order Pectinida; family Anomiidae; genus Pododesmus; species Pododesmus macrochisma. Next base: position 4,410 of record JAUMGZ010229651.1, read on the forward strand.
CTGTGATATTTGTTCTATATGTATATATATAAAAAATCTTGTCTAATGCGGTAATTGGTGAAGTTTAACCGTTTTAACCACACCGCCTGGTTTCGTGCCTGGTGACCGTTCTAAGTAGGTCCGTACTGATAACTAGTCTTTATGATAGTTGTGACGTCGATGTTTTTATTTTTATTCCGGTGCTACATTGTTTGATACGGCTATTGTTTGTTTCTCAATGTCTCTCGTTCTGATGATTCCATTTATCCTGTTTAGTAACCACAACGTGCGTTTCATATATTCCGATTTGAAACACTTTTTATTAAACAAATGAAGACTAAAATTACATTGTGACAACATCGCTTTTGAGTAGGACTTAATGGTCTTATTGGGGGAATAGGTAGAACAATTTAGCATTTTATAATGAATGTACATTCGATTTGTGAGTTTTTGCCTGTCGTTTGCTAGTGTAACGTAAACCAAACCCTTTGTTTGTTTCTATGTGGTTTATATTTTGTTTAAGTCATATACACTCTTCATACTTCCATACATCTTAATTTCTTCTTTAGCGCCTATTAATCGATGTGAGTTACTTTGCAGTTTTATGTCATACATATGGCTTTCATGTTGATTTAATATTTATTTCAAAAGAGCAATTACATCTACCTAGAAACAAACCTCTATGTTTTGGGAATGTTTATATGCATGTATTCATCCAACTAACATCATTATTCTGTATGTTGTGTATATGTGTTTTCTTGCTTCATTACTCCGAAAACTGGGGTACACACCTATAGTTATCATGTTTCACTTAAAACCAATTATATATTATATTCTCTCTATATATATATATATATATATATATATATATCACTTATTTAGCACGTGAATAATGTGTTTTCTTTATTAAGCAAACACTAACGTCAACATAAAAAAGAAATATTTTGTCAGAAATAGGTCGTGTCAATATCTGCATCATTGCTGAAATCACTACTCGTCAAAACAACAGGCTAGATGTTTGACGTCTCAGCATCAAGGGCAATTAGGAGAACATAAAGCGTGCAGACAATTACAGAAATTGTTGACAGTTGTGAAGGAATTGTAAGTATTTATACCAACTATTGGTGTTAAATAGATCAAGTGTTACGAGATTCTTCTAGATTTGCGAAGTATTTTCTTGTTGTGGCGCTGACAAAATATGAAGACATTTTCGTTTCAAGTATTAATTAATATAAACAATCTAAAATGACCCGAACTCATTTTCATCTCTGAATGATTGTAAATTTTAATCTTAAGTCACTATTCTATGGTACATGGCAATGTTGCTTACAATTATGCTTTAAAATTTGAATTCACGGGTTTTGTCTATCATGTACATGACTTTGGTCAAAATGTTGTCTATGAGTATGCGTTGGACTTTCAATACTGAAACAATTCTGAATCATAGATTCTATATTATGCTACATAAACCTTTTCAATGGTTACAACACTTGTCAATTTTGTTATATCATAATGTTATCGTATACCATCTAGCCTTACATTGGTACATGTGATGTATTTGCTTTGATTAACTTAATAACTTTGTTTCATTCCTCTGAGTTTGTAATTCTTGATGTATTTTTTCGATGCGTCAAATTTAGTTTTAAAAGTTTGTGATGCTTCCCTTTGGTTCAAATTTGTTTGTTTTTTTTATTTTTTCTGTGTGTTCTCCGTATTTCTTTTATTTGCTGATGTCCATGATCTCATTTTTTTGAAACGCCACTTGATTACTACCTATTTACTGTTACAATGTTTCGCTCCCCCTGCTTTTACATCTTTGTTTTCGGCATCTATATATATATGTTAATAGTAATCCATTATATATTTGAGTATTCATGTATTTACATAATCACCTCTCCCACTTGTATTACCATTAGATGAAGTAATCGTTTTATCTCATGTATACATTGTTAGTGTGAGGGACGAACCTTAAACAACACAGTGACATGCGCTACCTCAGATAGACGCTTATTGCGAAATGACTATTCGTCCGTGTATAAGCTCCAATATGAAATATTGATAGGTGCCAAAAAAACATAAGTCAATGAACATTGGCAAATATAAGGTATAGATAAAGAACAGACGAGCAGTTCTTAGTAACTTATTGTTTTCACATTTAATCTTGATTAACATGTGTCTATATATTTTTGTTTCTGGTATGTTTTATTAGGACACTAGGATTATTACCGTCACATCACTTCTTCTATCCGATCGCTCCCGGTCCACTACACAGTCATATAAAACTAATTTCAGATAGACTGATAATATATTTTCCAAATTTTAATAAAACCTTGACCACATAATTCTAAAACTGAATACGTAACCTTGTTATTTGTCATAATTTCCCAAATACATATATAAAGAATCCAACTAAAGATAGAATGAAAATATTTTTATGGACATTGTAGATTTGGGATCGATCAGGAAATTGTTGATACCGCGAAATGTACCGGAATGATTGAAAGATATATTGTGGCCTCACACAATTTCTTATTAACTACGACAAAAAGTGACTTTGAAACTGTATAGTTGATGTTATGTTACATATGAGTCTTTGATTGCATTACAACGTAAAGAGATTTCCCTGTTGCAATGCTGTATAACATGTATTCAAACTGTCGGTGAAAGAGAAAGTTGAAGCAAGAAACAACCGTGCTATATTGGAAGTGCAGAATAAAGGCCAATTTGAATTATAGACCTTTCATGAAAGGGGATGTCGTCGACAAGGGCAGTGTCAGGGAGGGGCCATCGACTGAATGGGTGCCTTTGGGTATTTAAAAGACTCTATTTAAGTGAATTAGGAGGCACCAACTTAAATTTGACCTATACGCGCATCATTTACATGGTACATGTATGTACATTTATGGAGTCTCAGAATGTGTGCTCTGCGTTTAATTTTTATTGTTTGGCATCTTGTTTAACTAGCGTTCCTCGGGGATATCACTCTGACGTCTGTTGATAACTTGCAACCCTCTTATATCCTGAATAATTATTACTTCCGATTTCTTTCCTTCCTATTGAACCATACGTGAAAGAATTTGAATACACCTATTTGCATTGCCATAGCGTCCTGTTTATTGATTAAATTACGAGGCAATTACTGGTATTCCGGATCAACAGCTTATAAACGTGTACTTCCCCTTGACAATTTCTTAGACAAATATGTCGTGCAATTGTTAATTGTATAATTGACGAATAGGATCTTCTGCTCAGAAATTTATTGATCACTATGTATGTTCTAGACCTCCGTCTCTCTTAGGGATGAAACTCAACATTACAAATATATATGCGGATTTAACAAAAATAAACAGGAGATGGTTTGCCCTTTATTTAAATGCGTTATTGATAAAAAATACTGCTAGTATGTAATATCATGCATGACTAGTATCGGTAAATTGCTGCAAATGTTATGTTGACTTGGTAGATTCTTCGTTTAGTAATACGTTACGACTCCGCTTCACGTTTATAAATCTTATTTTTCATCACACATGTCATTACCAGGCGAACATGCTCGTTTTTAAGATGAACTCTTCAGACATCGAATACTTGAAGAACACCACGGTAAAATTATCTTCGGAGAAGATGTTGCCTAATAGAGCACTTTAAACCTGAATGTTCTATGTTGATCTCGTAGATGTTGCAGTCATTGAAAATGATGTTTCGTGTGATTTTCATTGCTCATTGTTCTCTCTGAAGACAATATAAGCAGTATAAAATATTACTTACATAGCAGTTAGCCGATATATTTATTATATGACATTGATTTCCGAAGAGAGAAAAAAATGTTTTAAACAAAGAATCGGTAAACTATACTGCATGGACATGCTATTTAAGTCAATAAACTGGTGACAAAGATGCACAATTATATCTAATATGGATATCCTAGCTAGATTACATTACCCACACTCTTTTATATTCCCCCAGAGGCTTCTACAGTAATCAAAACTACAGGGGTCATAAAGTAACTCTGCCAATAACAGTTGATCGCTCTAATTATGATGCTGAAGGAGGTACAACAATTCTGTGTATTTTGTAGATTTCCGACTAATTTTGTTTTAGTGATTACGTACACAAGTTAACTTATCATTTGGGTCCTATTATATAGCAATCAAAGTTGTAAAGATAATAACTTCGACAATTATAGGCCGACTGCGCTCACTGACGAACTCATCTGAGATCTTATATATATATAAGATATTCTGTAAGTTCAAATGAAGTCAAATAGTATTAAGTAAAGTTTTTGCGCCACTAAAATGATGTACGACCTTAAAGTGTAATTTTTTGGAAAAGTCTACATAGTTATATAGTTATTTTGAACAATAAAACTTCAAACAGAAGTCTGAGTCCCTTTATTATATCAACCTCCATTAGTAAAAATTACAATAATAATTATTCTTTCTTAACACATTACCCGCCTACCTCACTTCAGATACTAAGTAGTATTGTTAAGTTGTTATGTAAAGTAAAGAATCTAATTATCTGTATGATCTTGAATGCCGTTTGAAATGAATTTGTTATGCGCGACTAATTTGTTTACTATTTTAGTTCGTCTCTGAGATGTGTCAATGCATCGCCTGTACATTTATATTAAATGTCATAGGGTTATGTCATGTGGTTCAGGCACACCGAATAACGTGCGTTAGTACTTTTTTATTAGTGTGCCTGTACCACCTGTGGCAGTTATTGATCCTATAATTGCCACTATAGGGCAGTTTATTACTAACATTTTTCATTTACACTTGGTTTCACGTTGTTTGACAGCAGAAAATGTATCGAATTAACAATTTCATTGAATAAAAGCACCTGTGTGCTCAAATACTAGAACAGCCTAATTGTCAATTTCAGTATATTATGACGTCATATTTTGGAACGGCAAGGCATTGTTGGCGTCATGTGTTAGAGCAATGGCGTTTACAGTCTCATAACTGCCATCGCTCTCAAGTAAGTCTGTATAGGACTTCGCCACACCGATTGAAAATATTATTTGTAAGTCAATAGCTTTTGTTCTGATTATCCTATTTCTTCTTGTTTTATTCATTATATCTTTCAGCAGAGGCTCTTAAGTGTGTGTGTGTGTGTGTGTGTGTGTGTGTGCGCGCGCGCGCTTGCGTGCGTACGTGCGTGCGTGTTGTAGTTGTTTTGCTGTTTGCGTTTCCATTTCCCTTAAGTTGCCTGTGTTCTGATTTTGAAATATGTTTTAGTTTTGGTACTATTTTTTAATTTCTTAACACTCTCAAGACAAGAATGTTTTATCAATGTATGTTTTAATTATTCATACTAATTGCGTATATTGTGCCTACATATACACTTTCATGTGGTTTCTTCTTATCTATAGTTGATTAGATAAATTAGTTAGCTCACAAGTGTATGGTACGCTGAGATCCACTCTGATAATATCGATAATTATTGAGTTTTTGTAAATGTTTTCTCTTAAGGTTATTGACATCCTTATGCATATTTTTGTTTCTTTAGTAAACCGCTTATCGCAAAGAAAGCACTTTGAAATGTATATACGTATCAATTTACATTAATTTGCATATGTTTTGATTTTGTAATATGTATTAGTTTTAGTACTAATTTTTTTTATTTTTTAACACACTCAAGACTGGAACGTTTTATAAATGTTGTGCAGTAATTTAGATAATACGAAAATAGAAAATCTTTAACACAAATTCATAAGTCGATTTAATGCTAGTTTTAATTATTTATACTAATTGCGTACATGGTGCCTACACATACACACTTTGATGTGATATTTTCTTATCTATAGTTGATCAGACAAATAAATCAGCTCACAAGATGATGTTTCACTGAGATCCACTCGGATAATATCGAAAATTATACAGTTATTTTTAAAACGTTTTTTCTGAAGGTTATTAACATCTTAATGAATATTTCTTTTTTTTTAGTAAAACGCTAATCGCAAGGAAAGCACTTTTGAATATATTTATACATTGTACCATACATTACGCTATATGATTCGATGGATTTGTCTCTTTGTCTTCTGATGTTTGTTGACAATTTTATTTCATCGTCGTAAGTCCTTCTGATGCCGATGTTTTGTACCGAACTTTAATGTTAAAAATAATATCAGAGGTCGGACCATTCTGGAAAATTGGTCTATTTTCATATATTTTACATCGAATCAATATTACGTCTTTGTATGCCTATCATCTTTTTAGTCCATATTATTGAGTCAAGATTATCAAATTAAAAACAGAGTTTGTATTTCACGGCTGATCATATATTTTGTGCATGATGTTTCCTTGTATATCCACAAATGCCTTTAGCAGTCATGTACCCAGCAGATACGGGATAATCAATGATCTGCGCTGAATTTTGCAATAGTTTTATACTTCTTAACATCACTTAGGAATTTTAGTCCATTAGAAAAGAAGAAAAAAGCAAGTTAGGGTTTTTTCATTTGGCCAAATAGCTAAAACATTCATCGCTTAATGGTACCATTGCACTATTTTATTATACTTTAATTTCTTCAATATTCTTCATATTTACTGAGTCGTCCTTTATATGATATCTCGGCGTACTTTCCGTATCTTGGGATTCATAAACATGAGATATATAGTGTAGTTTGTGATTGCATGTTACGTATATTCTAGGAAACCAAGCAACTATCATGTAAATCATTTCCCTAGGTGAATTATATTTTTCTT
>JAUMGZ010229662.1:0-11097 GCA_032359645.1 Pododesmus macrochisma
CACAGAGTTTTGGTTCCTTCCTCTTATAAATATCACATTTATCGGAGGCACGATTCAGGTTGCATTTTTTGTATTCTACCAAGTTTGGATGAAATTGGAATAATAGTAGTTTTGGAATAGAAGTCAAAAATGTGATAAGTTAATACATCTGCTATAGTGTTTAGCTTTGACCCCAAAACGCGTAACCTATTGTTTTTACCCCAGGGTTATGCCTACAACAAACTTGGTTATCCATGCCCAAACGTAACTACATACCAAAACATTAAGCTCTGGGCCTTCTTGTCTATCAGAATAAGATTAATTTTTGTTGAAATTTAAACGCATTTTCCCACTTTAGGCCCCATAGTGAAGTTCCCTAGGGGCCAACCCCCTTCATTTGAACAAATCTGAATTTCCTACCAAAATTGGATTAAAATGATCCAGTGGTTTGGGAGAAGAAGTCGAACATGTGAAATGTGACGACGACGGCCGACAAACGACGACGGACGACGGGCAGGATTTGTTTAGGAAAAGTCCACTTTGGAACTTCGGTCCAGATGGACTAAAAAGCAAAACTTATCAAAATATGATCGTTATTGAGTTTGTTTCATAACCAGTTTTATAACGTCCTTAAGTGTAATAGTCCCATCAGGTTTTCCTACCCACATATTTTAGCTTCCCGTAGTTTTGTTTAATCAAGGTATTGTCTTGTCAAAATTCAATTTACTTGAACGTCCGTTTGTGTTGGTACATTTGTGCTTTTAGCTAAACTTGAAACCTGAGACGAGATAGCTTCACACTGAAATCGTTTTGTCTCGTTAGATATTGTATTGATTTATGACCTGTTAATATTTGCAAGCAAGCTTGGAAGGAATTGTTTCGTGTTGCATAGCAACATGTATAACATTTAAGCTTAGATACATGTATATAAAGGTAAATTTTGCTCTCGATTTTTGACGACTAAAGTAGTAATTCGAAAAACCAAAACGGTATTCTAAAGCCATAAGTCAATGTACATAGGCAAACATAAAGACAACGTTGGACGCACATAGAAAAAATATACCAAATAAACATTTATTCACTAAAAAGGGAAACATCACGAAGTACTATTCAAATACGACAATCGAAACAAAGTGCTCGCGATATGGTAAGCGTTTCCTGCTACACATGTGTCATCCGACGAGAAACTGTCTTCGTTGATTGAAAATAGAGTTTGACCTAGAAAAACAGGGTAATTTGAATGATTTTGCAAACGAAAAAACTTTCGATAACTTCGCACTGTTCTTTAGTATATGTCCTTATAGGTTGATGCATACATGTAGTGACCAAATAATTACCATGTGTACACAACAATAGAATATGCTTCGATCACAACATTTATATTCAATCAAAAGAAATATGCCAATTGTCATTTTGTTAAATACTATAATTCTATAATAACGAATCGTTTCGCAAGAACCATTTTAAATTTACGACCAGGCATTTTTATATAACATAGCTTATTTATAAAGATAAACCAAGTGATTAAAATATTGGAAATACATGTAGGATGTTCAGATTGTTAACACACTTACCTGGATCAAACGATTCTCTGTGCGCTGCTATGTTTTTGTTTAGATAAGCGTAAAATTCATCAGCGAGGGAAAACAGTTTTGTATAGCGCTTAGATGGCCATATTTTTCTTAAGTATGGAAAGGCGTCTTCAAATGTACCCATACCGAACGTACTGTTTATTTCCTCATCTATCTTCATGATTTTAATAAATTCTTCGTCATCCAATTTGTACCTAGAATGAAACACGATAAGATTACTTATCTATAATGTTAGAAAATGAATCAAGACTTGGAAACAGAAATGCAATCTGAAACATAAAATATAAAATTTACAAGATGAAAGAGCCAATACTCTATACGAGACTCCCCCGTCACGAACTCAAGGCCTCGCATTTAGGCAGTCATTATTAATGGACGCTATGCACCCAACGTTACATTTTATTGTATGCAGTGATGGTGAACACTTGATTTCCAAGGGCATTATAATGTTTAAAACGTAAGTACACTGTATTTGTCGTAACGTCGAAAAGGACTAACGTATAATGTGTGATGTTTAACATTCCTACAACTGCAAGAATTGTATATAATAACAATGTTTTAAAATTTATTTTCAATTCAATGACATTTTAAGAATATATGTAATCATTCTTTCGTCATAATCAACATCTTAAGATATGTAACAAGTTCCTCGTTTCCAGTCGGGTAGAGATAATCTGTCCGTTATCAACAACTATTAATCTGGCCTGCTAAGTCTTAAAATATAAATCATATAATTGATAGAAGTTCATAATGTTTCCATTTTTAGTTAATAAATGTTTTTTTTTTGTTAATTCTGTTTCTGTATGCGTTTAAAAACGTCTAGAAAAACTTATATTATACAATCGAAACAACCATTATGTTATAACCAAGACTTACGTTGTACTGATGCAAAGTAATCCAACAAAGAAAACTACAAAAAATGCAACATTTAAGGGCTGAATGTAGAAACAATTTAACAATAGTGCAAAAAAGAACTTTTGAGCTTTTTCCTTAAACATGTACCAACAACCCCATTGTATTGAAATCACACTAAAAACAGTAAGCTATTGACAACCTACCAATTGGTACCACGCAACAACAAAACAAATGTATTGCAAAATAGTAAATCGAGAAGCCAAGACGATATGCTAGGTCTCAAGTCAATGGACATTGGGAAACAATAAGAAAACGTTGGACGCACACAGAAACATGAACTAAAAATAGATGTATTAACTGAAAATGGAATCATCACGAAATTCTTTTAAAAAAAAAACTAGAAGCGAAACCAGGTGTTTCAACTTGGCAAACAACAACAACAACAAACAAAACAAAAATTCAAACTTAATGGATGCATTTTGCAATGTGCAAGATACAAATTTTCTTACAAAACAAAATGTATTAATAATTCAGACATACTTTGTGTTGAAACACAATGCGCATATTATGTTGAATGTAGCTAGATCTATGTATCTTTTGGGATTTATTGGTCCCTTCTTTTCTTTGATGCACTGTATAACTTTCTCCAATGATCCTTGAATAGCTACGTCAAGGTTGTCTCCCTTTAGATAGCTTCTGAAATCCATTATGTACGTGTAAAAGAAAACAATAAAGGAATTAAAAACATGATTGATTACATTTTCTAAGTATTCTCATGTAATTATGAAAATAATAATGAACCAAATTTACAAGTATTGTTGCCTTACTAAATAAAGTGTTATCCCTTAAAAAAGAATATAATGGTGTAGACCGTTTCCAGATATCATATAATTCTGATTGTAATATGTATTTGTTTCCTCTTCTCTTTACAATATTCTAAATCATCTGAAATCTTTGATTTTTTTCGCATAACTTTGAATATAACATAGCAGTTAAATAAATAATTTAATATTCTATGAAAGCTATTTGATATCAGACATCAGTTTACTTTACGACAGGATAAGAAAAAAACTGATAAATATGTAATATGTATTTACAGTGTCTTATTTTTGTCAACGATGTTGGAGTAGTCAGTGTCATTACAAAGGGCTGTTAATACTAAAGATGGAGAGTGTGTACGATTTATATTAAATGAACATAGATGTAAAGAGTCACCTCCTAATAGCTTTGAGTAATGAATACTTATAAATACATGGTGGAAGGAACATCTTTCTTGAGGAATTAAAAGAAATAGATAATTGGTGTACTTTTTATTTCAAAGATGACTTCACAGATGGCTGTCTTGACAATTTTGCTATCGCTACATATACTCCTCCAGAACGGTAATTATAATATTTTAAGTGGTTTAACAGTCGCCATACGGAATTCCTTTATACATTAACCATTTTGTTTAGTTTCTCCAGATTAAAGGCGACATAAGCGGGAAATTTCTTGGAAAGTGATAACACTAGGAATCTTAATGTCATATTTTTGCCAGATGTTTCTGGGGCTGCCTTAGCAATTTAAGGTGGTTGGCCTGGCGGCAATCTTGACATCTCGACTGGAAAGGTGAGTCTTTGAAACATAAAAGTGTTACTATGATACTTATTTGTATCTGTACTTGAATTTGTGTTTGCTTAACAGTCAAAGAACTATCATCTTTTATAAATGGATGAGTGGCGGCCATTTTGATTTTTTTCACGAAATGTTGTGTCTGTCAATGTGTATTGTCCCATTCATAAAAGATGCCAACTTCAATCTACAGTTAATGGAATACACGTGATGTCTACGGTAGATGCTTTTAAATAAAGTATTTGCTTGTCAGATGTTTCCGGGACCACTGTCATGGCAGTATTACTTGGCAGGTTTAACATCATGATGTAAATTTTAGATACACAAATGTAGCTGGTATTTAAAAACCTCTTGTTGTGTGCGCATGAGAATATTTTTGAAACAATTCATGCTGGTGTGTGATCTAGGGATTTACATAAACACTTTAATAAAAATCGAACAATGACGATTCAAGTGATGACATGATCTAGATTTTCCTTAAGTCTTTAACGTTAATAAAGGTGCTATGTAACATCTTTATTACCTAAACGCTTTACTGACAATCTTCCTGTGAAATTTCCATGTTGGTGTATAATCTGTGGCAGCGATATCTTTACAACCTTCACTAAATTCATCACCTAAAATGATATTCATAAACATGCATGTATTTAGTTATTTATAATAAATCACATTACACTTATGTTTAGTATATTAAAATCGTTCTTTTTTAATTTGCTGATGTAAATGCTAGCACAGAGAGCTTTTAATACCGATGCATACACCTTGTCAAAGTCTGCAGATATGCTATCATTTTCATTAACATGGTATGCATGCATAAATAGAGGATATATAACGAGTTTTAATTGTATAAAAAAAACTGTTTAAAAATTCATGACGAGTTTTATAAAACTCCTATAAAATGGAAACGAATTTCATATTCCCTTAATATTTAATATAAATAAAAAGCGTTCTTTGTGATTGTATCATTCAAATGCTTTAAAATATTTGAAAATTACCACAGAAATAGTTTCACAGTTACAATGAAATTTTAATTTATAGTTTTGTTACGTAATGTCATAATCAAGTCAAGTATAATTTTCATTACTGATTTACCGATTTACCGATTTCGATATTTTATATACAATAAAACAAACTATATCTTTTTGATATCGCGAGTAAAACGCTTTGTTACACAGTCATGAAAACTGACTTTACTGTTGCCATGATGATGCTTTCAGTCGAGACTGCTGGAATTGCGATATCTATAGCTACACTTTCAACCTAAGACAGGGGGCCGCGGTGGCCTAGTGGTTAAAGTCGCCGACTTATAATCATAAGAGCCTTTCACCTCCTAGGTTCGATTCCCGTCCGGGCTGGCCTAGTGTGAGAAAGTTGCCAGTATCGTGCCGTAGGTCGGTGGTTTACTCCTGGTACTCCGGTTTCCTTCACCAGTAAAGCTGGCACGTCCGTAAATGGTCTTTGCTGTTGATCGGACAATAAACCCTTAACACAAACGAACAAACAAAATTTAACCTAAGACAGATTTTGTTTATGCAGAACATCTCGAAAAAATCCGTCGACGCCAGAAGATGGATGTCTTTTTATCATGTCCCGGTCAAACATTCACGGATCGTCTTGCCAGATCCACTACGGGTGGCAACTTACGGATGACCACGGAACAGATTTTATCCGCTACGGATGCACCACGGTTTGACTACGGGTTTTGACCGATCAACCACGGATAATGCAGAAAATGGGCTAGTTGACAAAGGGGAGTAATACGGATTGCTACGGTTTGGTAAATGAGTGAAATGTTACTCTCATAAATCTGTTTAAGCACATGTTAATCGTAGTGGACATTAGTAAGCCGTATTATGCCGTGATGTCACGTAATACATGTAACCCGTAGGACTTCGTGAGAAACCATGGTAATCCCTACCTATTCCTAATATACGCAGTGCGATTGTGCTGATCCGTGACAATTCCGTAGCAAACCGTATTGTATCCTTGGCTAGTCCGTGGTGTAACCATACAAGTACATCTTTTTGTACGCAGGTTACCGTAACTAACCGTACCGATCCTTGGCTACGTGAGTCCGGAGATGTACTACGAATAAGTACGGTTTATTACGACTACAAAACACGAAGAAATAGGATCAACAGGATAAGTACGTTCTAATACTGTTCAGTAAGGATGTACTACGGTTGTCTGATCCGTGAGGAATTTTCGATTATGCTCAAAAATTGTCACGGATAAACAAGTACTCCTACTACGATTGACCCAGAATACAATACGGACAGCTACGGACCACTACAGATTGCCAGGGATGATGCCGGATCGAATCCGTGGCTAATCCGGCGTATGATTCGTGAACGTATGACTAGGGCGTTAAACAATGCACTAAAGTGTGTGCGTACATTGTAAGACATTTTGATTTCCAGAATAAACAGGTAGGAAAAACGACCCTCTGATGTTACAGAGCCAGCAGTATTTTGCATATTTTACTGCCACAAATAATGTCGTAGCAATCAAAAGAATTAGTTATTATAATTAATAGTTAATTTTTTTAACGCCATTGCCCTACTCCTATTGGTCCATCTAGACCAAAGATCAAAGGTAGTCTTTTTTTATACAAATCTCGTCCGTCGTCGTTCGCCGTTTACTTTTCACATTTTCGACTTTTCTCCCAAACCAATGAACCTATTTAACCCAACCTTAGTTAAACGTATTTACTGTGGCGTATATATTAACTTTCTTCATACAAATCCCGTCCGTCGTCGTTCGCCGTTAACGTTTAATATTTTCGACTTCTTGTCCAAAGCTACTGAACCAGTTTCATCCAAACTTAGTAGAATGCACCCCTAGGGGAAGGGGGTTCAGATATGTTCAAATGAATGGGTTTGGCCTAGAGCTTAATGCATTATTATGTAGTAATTTTAAGGCACGGAGAACTATGTTTTCTGAAGGCGTGACCCTTTAGTCAAAAATATGATACGCGTTTTTGGGTCAGAATTCAACAATATATATATTTATAGCAAGTATGTTAACTTTTCACATTTTCTACTTCTTGTCCAAGACTAAATGAGCAATTTCATCCACACTTGGTAGAAAGGTCTTTTTGGGGCTAAAATATTTTAACAATGTTTTGCCTATTCCATTGAGGCCAACCCTCCCTATTAAGTAGAGAGTCTCCCTATTGTTCACACACACACATTTTACTTTATTTGACATCAATATAATTCCTAAACCTTGCTCATCAACTTGCTTTTTTTAAGTACATTGCACAGAGCTGCAAAAATTAGGCAGTAAACACCATTATTCTGACATATAGGGTATTGTGTATAATTTTTAAAGACATTTTAAGATTTCGCTTTCATTTGGAGCACGGTTTTGGGTCAAGAGCCAGGTTTGTCACCGTTTGTGTTAGTTGACATCATTTTAATCGTCTCACTTTGCTAGTTCATTCAGGTGACGAATTTTGAGAAACGATTCTTTTTTTTTGTAAATAGCCTTTTTTCTGTTGATCCTATTTATTCTTGTTTTATTATCTATATGGCCTAGAACTTAATGCTTTAGCATGTTGTATTTGTGAGGCATGGAACACCAAGTTTTATCAAAGCGTGACCTTGGGGTCGAAAATAGATTCCCCCTTTATTATACAGCAATTATATCATCTTTTTTCTCATTTGCTACTTCCTATTCAAAACTATTAGACCAATATCACCAACATTGGTAGAAGGCATCCCTAGGTACAGGGTTCAGATTTATTCAAGTGACTGAGTTAAGTTCACTGTGGGCCCCCGTAGGGCCAAAATGGGAATTATATGACAAAATTGTTTTCATAAATGATTATTATTGTAAATTTCATATTATAAACATATGTAGTACATGTAACTTAAGGGCATAGAGAATCAAGTTTGTTTAAGGTATGACTCTGGGATTAATCGTATTCAAATGCAAAATATAAGCTGATAAGCCGATTTCAACTAGATTAACGTTAAGGCCCGACGGGTCTTCTTCTGTTAGAATATAAAATCTAGATAACATGGGGTATTATTTTACAGCGTGGACTTCATATGAAAAACATTTCCGTTTTAGTTTAATGGTTGTTGTTGTTTTTTTTGTGTTTTGTTTGCATCCATTTGTCTTTGATAAGCCTAAGTCTATGGACATATTTGTTTCGAATATTGATTCAGAGAGCGCTCTGAAACGAAGCAGTCTATATGTATATTAAAGAATAAGAAATATGTTAATGGGACTTGATATCAAAAGATACACAAACTTGTTTAATAGTTAAAACATGCGTTTAGCTTACCAATCTCTTCTTAGTTTGATTTTGCCGAACTAAGTCAACTGTGATTCCATTCACCCTGTGTGTATGGCTATATTGAATGTTATTTGAAGAAAGTAAATTGACATATAATTACATACTCGAGGTTAGGTGTGCTCTGTTGGCAAAATCAGCGCCTCTTGTTATGAGACATTCAGTAACAGACTCTATGTTATTCAGAATCACCATCCGCATAGGACCTATAACGATACAAATACAATACTGCAAACTGAAACACTCCACCGTTAAATATAATATAATAAAAGGAATAAATCGATAATGTGAAAGACCCTTGTCACGTATTCAAGATTCAGTTTCAATTTAACCTTGATCAATGGATGATCAGTAGAAAATGAATTATAAGATTTTTGAATAACAATTCAAGTCCTCGATAAATCAAAGCTATGAAGCCAAAAAGCGGATGTAAATATCCCGTATTTAATCAAGGACAAAAACCCCTCTCCAACAATACTATAAACATTGCCTTGACAAGATAGAAGAAGTGTGCGCAGTCAACAAATGAATTTTTAACGTTTTCTTCTGGACCCATGTTTCGGGCAATCCAACCCTTGTGAACAGAAATGACGTAAAGATGATTTTTATAATGTTATATTATCACAGATTTCTCAATTTACGTGTCAATTAGTATTAGAACAAAACATAATGTAACTATTTGACTTGACTAAAATGTTACATGCACCCCTCGTTTGATGGTATTTCTAACATCTTGTTAACAAACTCGTGATTACTAGTGACTAGATAATTGAGTGAAGATAATTTGATTACCTGTGTGTTCTTGCGCTTAACTGTGTGCTGCGCTATATTTTTGTTTTTCAATTTCTTTAATTCTCTTAATCCACTTAGTTCGGGTTCTTTCTGTTCAATATAATAGCTGACTTGGCCAACAAATTTTAATTTGTTGTGTGAAATATGAACTTAACTTAAATGTTTCAACAGTTTGTTGACAATTTGAATTTTATATAAATATAACTTTTACCAAGATGTGAACCGTTTACGTTACAAATAAATAATGCCAACAAGCATATACTTAACAATGAACTAAGACAAGTATAAGCAATACACATTGACACGTAATAAACACAGAGTACTTATTTTGCAATATGAATAGATTATTGCACTTTAAACATTTTAATATTCAACTGTTCTATATTTATGTTGCATGCCATGTTTTTATTCAAATTGAATAATATATGCAAAAATTTAAATATTGTCAAGGTTTTTGAATTAGCATGCAACGTCGTTCAATTTAGTTGCAAAATGTTTTAATATATGTTCAAAGATTTTCAAAATCAATATGCCAAAAATTATCAAAATATAACTCCAATAATGACAATGCAGTATTTTTCAATATAAAACTCCAATAATTGTCAATACATTTGCAATGTTTTTAATTGATATACAAATTTGCCAATATACTATGACTTTTCATTACTGTGCAACAAACTATATGTGTTACAAGCTTTAATATCTGTTCTGTCCTTTTAAGATTTATATTTTAGTATTGCGTTTTTGGTAAAAACCCAGTGACGAAAGATAAGAATGACTATAACAAGTACACCATTACCAATAATGCAATTATAAATCATATTTTAGAAATGTATGGTGTAATTGTAATACTGAAAATTTTTGAATATAAAAGTTCTATTGAATAATTATATAGATTTTTAAGCATATTTTGAAGTTATTCAATATACATTGAAAAGTATTGCATATAAATATTGAATATAGGCAATATTTAACATACATACATATTCTTTAAATACTGCGACGTTTCACGCATCAAACTGAATATTTGTCAAATTTGCATTTAAACACTTAGGCAGTGATATTAGTCTTGTTTATCTTAAGATAAAAGTTAAACAGCAGTTGTTTACTAATTTTTCCATGATTATTATTGTGACAACAAGACAGTGCATTATATCTATCTATTACATACATGACCATTTTGAAGTCTTACCCATGTATACTGTGACTACAGGACCATACTTCTTGACATATTTTGCCACCTCATCAAAAATAAACTTCTCTTTCAATACTGAAATATAGAAAAAGGACATTCTCATGATAATCAAATGTAAAAATATAACTTAATTCAGTTTTGTCAAACTGTCTCCTATTTGTTCATGTTCAGAAGTATCTAATTATCTTCCTTTTTAATTGTTTCGTATTTACTTTTAAGGAACTATTTATGGTGAAGTTTCTTTCTTTATTACTTGAATCATGCTCGCCTTCATTGTAATTTACATATGTATATATCCTTGTGAATATCATATTGTTTATAAGTTTTCAAAAATCGGAAACTATAACCAAAGAATCATAAAAGACGATACTTAATAAAATACCGTAGATGTTTTTGTTTAAGTTACATGAATTAGCTACGTTGTAATATATTTTACTTTTTTGATAATATACCAGTTTATTCGTACTATAGTGATACTTTGTTTGGATGGGGCTGGGACTAGGCTGTTGCTTTGTTTGTTGGTGGGGATTGGCAGGTGTAAATGCCGAGACTTATCATTCTATGGTTACTATTTTCTCGAAAGAAATTACTGCTAAAAACTTGTTTTACTTATAATAAGCCATGTATTATTAGAATCAGATGTTTGAATTTAAAATAAAAAAAATTATTGATTGCATGTAAGTAAATAAAGCGAAAAACCAAGACGATATTCTAGGCTGTAAGTCCATGGACATTGGCAAACAATAAGAAAACGTTGGATGCACACAGAA
>JAUMGZ010229673.1:0-11097 GCA_032359645.1 Pododesmus macrochisma
GAACAATGTTTATTTGAAGGTATGGGTTGATATCAAAATCTCAACGCAAAGTTCCTCTACGGAATGAAACATTATAACAAATAATGTAGCGATTGATTTGCTACTGTCATCCCTATAGCGTTGATTGACCGTTGTCTTGTCTATTTTAAATAAATGTTCTCTATAACGCCCATTTATGACGGTTGCTTTGAGCAAGATCTGAGGTTTGGGACAGGGATGTCTCACACAGAGTATTGGCTCTTTCCTCTTATACATATCGTATTTATCGGGACATGTTTCAGATTGCATTTTTGTTTTTTAAGAGTATTTATATTTCACTGCAACAAGTCTTTCTACGCATCATTACTAAGCGACAATCGCTCTTTAAGCGGTAAAGGGTGGTCTTTAAATGCTTAGAGACTAACATTTTGATTAATCTAATGGTTAATAAGTAAGATCAACATCCAGCCTATCAGTCCACAATAAACATAAAAACTTCAGCGTCACACCTTACGTGACATCTTTTTGTTGTGCATATGTACCATCTGTTTCTTTGATTTCCGGTTCCTGTCGCCGCTTCTCTTCCTGTCCTATTGTTTGTTTTTTCTGCTTTGGTCTTTAGTCCCGATATCGGCGAAATACTCTGGATGTGACGTTAAGCCCTAATTAAATAAGCAAACAAACAAGTTATTTTGTAGTACCCTGAATGTTCTTTAGTTTAACGTTTGCTAGGGGCTCGCATCAGAGTCCTGGACAAATCTTAACCCCTGAAACAGTTTGGAAGCCTTATTGCGTCATTTGTCACAGCTAGGGACGATGTTATGAAATATATGTATAAATTCTCTACGATGCAACCCACGCGATCAGAATTGCCAGCATCAGTCTCAGTTTTAATGAAACAAACTAGTGTTCTACACAGTGGGTTTACCACGACATTTAGGAGCAAGTGCCATTAAACGAACAATCTTGAAATTCTTTGTAATAAGAATACTTTAATTAAAATATCAAATCTTTGTCCGACGGGTTTTAAATAATCATTTTAAAACATATTTCTACACAGATGCCTAAATGGAAATCAACTATGACCCTAGCCAAGTGAAATGGTAATCCAACAACTTTACGTAGAACTGATAGCTGCATGGGTGTACAGAAGTAAAGAACACTAACGAACCCGGAGATGTTACTTCCAAAAGACGCAGTAACAACAGTAATGCATATATTGAATATTTTTGTTCTTTAAAATAACGACAGGAGAAATAGATCAATTGAAAAATCAGATTAATTTTAAAATATTCAAGAGCAACAACCGATAAAAAGTAATGTTATGTTTAAGTAACCTCCAGTGGATCAAACGGAACATCAACACTCCACGCACAGAAAGTTAAAAGTGTATTGCCGTTCACTAATAAAGATATTCAACACTAGTATTTCAAATTGTCAACACCTCGCACAATAAAATCCTTTATCGTTTATTAAGTTTATTAACCTCGACAGCCGTATACAATTAACAATAAAGTAAAATCAGAGGTGTTTGTTACGTTAAGATAAGACTGTGTTTCAATGCATACTTAAATCCATTTTATGACTTCGGCGATTAGGGGTAATACCTTTAATCTGTTGGTAGATAGGTATACCAATGTGTCTACTGTTCCTTAGTTAGTATAACGAAACATTGTAAACACTTTTCCGGTCACCGCCCATACGTATACTGACCACAGGACAAACGCCGAATGTCAACGGACGCGGACAAGAGTATTGGCATTTATATATGTTGATTGATTTGCAAATTGATCGAGTGCGTTTCTATATCTTTAAATTTGATCGAGTTTGTGTTTATTTCAGCTAGAAAATAACGCTGGACATTTTTTATATTGTAACGTGAAAAGTTGGCGCTAGTTTTCCTTTTGAGAGCAGCTAATTTCACGCTTGAATTGCCAGAGGAAAAGTTTTCCTTATTTGACCGCATCGCAATACCAAACAAAACAAATATGCTAATAATCTAAAAAAAACCGTGAAACTCACTTAGTGTTAAACAAGGCAAGTAATTTGCCCGCAAAATGTGTATGCATACGTAACCAAAAGTGTTTTAATGCGGGAACATCGTGTACTATTAGCTAAATTAACCCAACATTCTAGTATTTCATTATGTGGTCGCAATGATTCGGCATATTTGAGTTATACTCAAGGCAAGCATCCTTCATTTTCCTCTGTTCAATTCACACTAAAAGTCTTTCATTGGCATTCGATATATTGAAATGGCTTTGTCGGTGTTTTAAGACCTGTCTTCCGAATTTTGTTTTGACCTATCACTCAGATCAGTCTAGGCTCCGGTGTTATATGTTTCAAATTGCACTTTATGACACAGTGACGATACAAGTGCTATTTTCGATCTAAAACAACGCGTTTGCTTGTTCGTTTAGTGGGGTTTAGCATCCCTTTATCTCATGTATAGTTCACATCGAGACGGTGTATGCTTGTGACCGTGCGCACTTATGGCGACTTTATAGTGCTGTCTCACTGAAATATCACGCCGCAGACACATTTTCATGATACTTCACTCGGTCACATTATCCCGATACCGAGCCAATCAGTCCTCCGCCTACCCAATAATGATAAGCGCTTAGCAGGGAACGAGAAACTTGCCAAACTTTAACGTTCAAGATTTTGACGCGACTGGGATTCGATCCCATGACATATGATACCAATCTACCAGAATGAAGCAAACGCCCTAAGTACTAACCCATCGCTCTGGTGGGAAAATATTTAAACTCGTGTACCAGATATATTAAAGATTAATATGAAGATGTTTTTCACTTATGTTAAGATTTAACACATTTAATTTTTTCCGTGCGTTTTAAGATTGACGGTATCATGACATATACATTTTATGTCAATTTTACTAGAATGTACTATAAATCAAAGCAGTAGAATAATAGTATTTTCCCCTAAATGGACCTTGATTTACACTGAATATTTAGTTGAATGCGGAGTTATTAATATACTAGAAGCTGAATTAAATTGCTATGTACTTTGAATTAAAGCACACATTTACAAGCATCTTATGAAAAACTTCAACGTATAACGTGGGCGGACACAGAAGAAGTTTCATATAATGAAAAGGGAAAACACAATTCCCAAGTCTAATTCTTCAATAGAATAGGTTAGATTTAACTGATCTTTTTACACAAATTAAGCAGGATTCACTAACCTTTTCAGTTATATGATATGTTTCGATTTAAAATGAAAGTACGATAAATAAGAATGTTAATACGGGGCATCTTAAAATAGAAATATATCTTTGATGTTGTGTTATTTTTACCGGGGTCGCAAAGTCAGGATAAAGCGATATGACATTGGACTTCAACAGACCGTCAACAACAACTTATGATTGTTATTCAACTGAAAAAATAATCTTTTTTTTCGATTACAATGCGAAATTCGACTATGAATTCCATAAAAAAGAAACTTGACATTTTTATGTCTTTTTGATAATAAAAACAACACCATTTCGTCAATTATGTTTATTTCTTTTAAAATGTTTTGGTTGACAACCGGAGCATTAGTATTATAATTCATTGACAAGGTCAATATCCGACGTGTAAAAACAGCTTACCTTTAAACCCATTTTATGTCATATGTTAATTTAAGAGAGGAATAAAATATACAAAATAAAACACTAAATGCTATAAATTGTCAATAAATGTGTTTTATTGGTGTTTAATTTGAAAATAAATTCAGAATTTCTCTTATTTATTATCTACAAGGTGAAAGGTTCATAGCTGTTTGTTGACGGGTTTAACGCTTTCGTAAATAAGATAAAGAAATTATGTTTATTCAGCGCTTACTCACGACTTGTAATTTGCAGTCATCTTTTGTATGTATGACATCAAAAGTAGAAAACATAAATTTCCATTTTGAATTACACCCGTTTAAAGGTGAATTACATATTGAGTTATTTCCGCTGAAAAATGTTTACGAACCGAAAACAAAACGACCTTGAAACTTGAGCATAAATGACTTTAAAGTTGAGTTCTTTCATATATGTTATTAAAGGTCGAGAAAGATAAATAAGAGGTTTCATTTTAGAAGATGTGAAATGAGAGCTTAACACATTTAGATCTGAAGGTAGGGAGATATAACGTAACAACACCATACTCAAATTCGGAAAACAAGATATGTTTATACCTTTTATGAAAAAAAAGATCTTTGTGTATTAAATTGAGAGTTAATGAGAAAATGTCTATGTAAACTTATCATAGTTGATATCGACATTATAACACAAATGGGGGAGATTTAAAACAGTTTAACTAAAGACACAAATATCAGTTTGTGGATATGGCTTATCGCAAAATATGTGATCACAAGTACAGTGTATTTTCAAAAGAAATGAATCAAACAAATCAATACCAGATAAAAAGAGGATGTTCAAATAACACAAATAATCCTAAAGAATCTTTATGCATGCAGACTGATTTACGACGGTCACCCAGCACAAGCCGAGAAGTTGTGGTTAAATCGGTTGATTATGCCTCAACCTCCCCCTTCTTGCATTTGACTAGGAGACTTAGAAATATACTTTTATTTAATATTCAATATTTAGTCGCCAGATCTAATGTCAATGAAAATTTGAACAAGTAAGTCCTATTTACATTTTAACATTTTGTCTTTTGGAAACCGAACTTTCCCAAGTGTTTTTAGATTACACAGTTTGAAGGTAAATGAAGATAAATGGACACAAGAAGGAACATCTTTGTATTACAGTAGAGTAATATTTGTAATTTGAAGCGTCGTAGGGAACTATTGCCCTTTAGGTATCCCCGAAGCTAAATATAGAGTATTTTCGGTGCTTTCCAATTTTCCGGCTGGGGTTGTTTAAGATTTTGACATATAACTTAAATACAAAGTGGTGTCAAGTTTTCCTTTTAGATGTATTTTTATGTGCAATAGGTTCGCCCAAAAAAGCATTTTCAAAAAAAAATTGTGATAATTTTTCTGTTTTAGGTAACAAGAAAGTATTATATTATGAAGAATAGAAAAATGCAACCTGAATCATGCCTCCGATAAATATGATATTTATAAGAGGAAGGCGCTAAAACTCTGTGTGAATATTATGAAGTTCATTTGTGGTTTGCCCCCTATTATAGAATATATCACGTGATATTAAAAAGATAATTCACATGTAAAATATAAACAAATGTCACTATGATCGTTTTAATCGCGTAAAGGGATTATGTAAGCAGTTAAATAACATCAATCGCATACAGAAAAGATTATGCAAGAGGTTTACTGTAATCTCTGGAAGTGAAAACAGAAATTGATCTGCTTTTTATCAATCGCAGCTTTCTGAGTTTGAATAGGTCAATATTCGCAATAACATATTGGTCTCCAGGCATAAAGATAGACAGTGTATCTAAATAAAACCTAATACGGCGTGTTTCCAGACTTAAGCTTTTGCAATATTTCCTGTTGCAAGGTCGATGTGCATAATATACATAAACGGGAGTAGTTATTAAGGTAACAACGGTAGACGTATGCCTTTTAATATTCTCACTTACACGCATATATATAGAATCTTCTTTCTAGGAATAGTAATCTCCTTTATAGAGACTTAACATCCGCTAATTTGGATTTCAGTTTATCAAAGAAGGGCGTATATTAATCGCTTACCCGAACTTTTACTTTTCAATACTAGTTGGTGCGTTATTGAATCCAAGTGACTGACTCATATATAGATCAGCGTATATCCCGTGGAACGCTCGCACAATTGTTTTTTGTAAGTTTTTTTTTCATTTTTTCTATTGGACTTTACTCATGAAAAGTCACGACCAATCTAAGCTATCACGTTATACGTTATAGTAAACAGCTGCATTTGTCTAGTATTCTTCATTTCAACATTTTAATTTGTCAAACAGTATCAGAATCAATCGACTGTTATCACAAGGTGATATTGATGACAATATTTCCGGTTAAGTTGAAAATCATTTAGACCCGCCTGTGCTCAATTTTCCATCAATCCTTCGTGCAAAATGCGCATTTCAAAAAAGATCCTCGGTCAAAATGCCCTCATCAAAAGATCCTTGATCAAAAACAGAACTCGTTTGGGAAGCATGCATATCAGTATCCGATATAATTTATCAATTGTCTACCAACACTGAAAGATAAGTTCATTAGAAATACACCATATTTATTCTTTATTTTATTCTTTAAACAAGGTGTTATGATGGTATAAATATACATGTATAGATTTACAAAGTATATGCTATGACGTCTACATTTATTTGATATAATATCATACATTTGATATTTTTTTTGTATTTACAGTAATTGCTAATTTGTAGTTTCCAAATATCAAGCATCATGAATAGGCCAGATAGGCGGTGTGACGAAATATGACCGGAAAGTCCCGACTCCAAGACAACAATAGGTCTCTTGTATCAAAATAACTCAAATGCAGTTTTGAGTGAACAAACTCGCGTGTGTCTATTTCAGTGGTTTTCTTAAACCACAGAAATTGACTTGCACGCGCCAGAACACAAAAAGCCAACTTGATGTGGTCTTGCGCGTGTGTATAGCAAGAAATGTGTAGCTGTAACGCTATTTATCGACAAAAGTGCGTCGATTCAAGGGTAGAAGTAAAACTTACTACATATAATTAGTAAAATTACATTTACACGCTTCTTGACCAGCATTTCATAACGATGTTCAAGTGCAAACATATCAATGTTAATTTTGTAAGACTTAGTAAAACCTCAATACGCAAGGCTTCTATTGGTACAGGCTACTGTATGTTTTACATATAAAAAATGTCAACTGAGTTCAAATAACAGCAAGTCCTTATACGTGTTAGGAGGAAACGAACATGCCAAGAAATGATCAAGGCTAAAACGTCATAATTTATTGATGTATGCAACCTTCCGGACGAGGGATGCTTGGCCGACAAGAGAACTGACACAGCGGATTTCGTAGTTCCTCTTTACACCTGTAGCGTAAGATGGGCAGGCAACATTCCGTCTGTCTAACTTTGATGCCACACGACCTTACAAATATTTACAAACATCATTAGACTTGCTAATAACATACAACTGAACACGATTATTACATGATTTAATTAATTAACCGCGATTTAAACGCATGTACGATTCGAGGAAAAACTTAAGTACAATTTTATAAGGGGAATAACAAGAACGAAAAAGAAGAAAAAAAAAGAAAAAAATATTGAAAAGAGCAATACAATAGTCTAGATATAAAATTTAAACTAAAATCGCAGAAACAACGGAACCAGTATGAACCCAACAAGAGCATACTTTTTTTTTATTTTAATCATTCTATTTCATTTAAACATTCTGTGTAAATCAACACCGACGAATGATTTTGGATATGCATACAACGAATTGAACCATGTCAACCTTTTATATACATTACAGTTTCGCATGCATAAGGTTAAAAAGTAACAGGCATTTTTATATTGGTAGTGTAATTTGTTTGTTTGTATTAAGGGCTTATAGTCCAATCAACAGCCAAGGTCATTTACGGACTTGCCAGTTTTACTGGTGGATGAAACCGGAGTACCCGGAGTAAACCAACGACCTACGGCAAGTCACTGGTAACTTTCTCACACTAGCACGCACCGGACGTGGATCGAAATAGGAGGTGAAAGGCTCTTATGATTACAAGTCGGCTACTTAAACCACTAGACCACCGCGGCCCTTTATTGGTAGTGTAGGTATTATACTTTAATTATTGAATGTCATATAGTCCTTAACTGGAATTTCTTAATGATATGTTTCATTATAAAATCAGATATAATCAAATATGATCCAGTAGCTTGCCTATTAAACAAATAAACTGAAATCGGAATAGGAGCTGACATATTTATCAAGTTTGGTTGTTGTATCATAGATGTAACTGAATTTATCAGAAGTAAAAAACCAGCGGAACGTTATTTATGACGGCCTTGACCTTCGCCGTCTAATAATCGAAAAGGTTGATCTATTCTTAATAGAAATTAATTGCATGAATAGATCCATATACGAATAAGGTGCACTAAAGAAATGGCCTACATTAAATGTCCCCGCCTTGTTCTTCTGTTTTTCACAGAGCATTGATAAACAAAGTTTCCTTAAATAGCATAACATCGTGCACTGAACTAAGGTTATGGAACTGGTTTCATTTTTATTGATAAGCATTACAGTATCCCTCAAACACATCCTGTATATACGACCTGCCTCTTGTCTACATTGTAGACCACAAAATAATTTGCCGTGAATAAGACAGCATGACTTGTGTCAAGATACGACGTACCCACACGTTCAATCCATGCAGCCGCTACTATGCCAGTAGGAGCCCCTCGCCAGTCACTTTGATCTACTATCTTTTCCTTTGAAATCTTCCAGTCGGATAAGTCTCTTATTTCGACTCTATAAACATAGTCACCAGCAAATGCGATGGCATCTTGAAAATTGTTATCATATGGCAAAAAGGCTTCCAATCTGGTGTTATCCCAACCTTCAGTGACAATACTGCTTATATACGTTGGCCAGTTATTCGAACACTTTCCTGAAGTAGTGAAGCATATTACCATGTCATCTGTAAATAAACATATGAAACACACTGGATCAGTGAACTGTCTTAAGTTCAGTGTTTAACACAAGGAGACATTTGATCAACAAAACACATGTTATTGACCAACAAACACCAGCTTCATCAACACGTTATCATCATAATGAACTGGCAAAGTAGTTAAAACATTTAAAGATGGCGTCAAACCAACTAATTGGTTGAAAGGACCTCGTTCTCGACGCCAAGCTCCAAATCAACCGTCATCAACGGAATCGAAAGGGATAATGAATATAATAGAAACGTATTTAAATACCATACGTGTATGTCATAAACATGTGCATGCTGGGATCAGAAAAGCATGCGAGTGTCGAACTTTCCCTATGAGTATATATGCTACGCATAGTTAAGGTCAGGATTTTAGAAACTGTTGGTCATGCAATGTACAAACTGATTCCTTTTTAATAAAGACAGTGTATTTATTCCAAAGGCAATTATTATAAACTCGATCAGCTAAAAATAGGAAAGGACATAAGAATAAAAGAATAAAATTAGATTTACAAATCAAACAGAAAGTAATTTTGCACTTATGGATCAATAAAGAGAAATTCTGAAATGCATATACAATAATAAACGCCACATGAACAACTGCCAAACCTACCACACAATACATACCGTGGAAGTACCAATCTATCACGGCCGATTCATGTAAAGACACAAACGAAGAAGTACTTGTCACGATTTGGTTGTTTGTCAATGTCCATATGGTTCCTAGAGTTGATACAATTTCATGGGAGTCAAAAGCTTTTGAAATTCTTAGATTGTATACGACTTGGTTCGTATCATTGGTAATACCAATGTGGAAATAACTACTATCTGATGGAAGAGAGTCCGCCGAACGGATAGGCTGTGAGTATGAACATGTCGTTTCAGGCACCACTGAAGACTGCAATAAATCAGAAAATTGAATTATTACAATGTAGCAAATACGTTTAACCAAAACAATGTTCAAAAGCACCAACCAACAAACCTTACAATTATTAACTAAAAAAAGAAAACATCACGCACTTCTATTAAAATACTAGAAACGAAACCATTTGCTCTCGATTGAGTAAGCGTTTCCTGCTACACATGTGTCACCTGCAGTTAAAACAAGAATCATCAGGGGAAAGCGATTTTGAAGTTAATGTACAAAGTCATAGTTCATGAATTAATAATATGGCAAAACGAAAATTATTCACCGTAAATATGTTTTGCTTCTGTTTTGTCGCTTGTTGTTCTTGAAATATAAATTCGGTGACTTCTGTAACATGCGAGATGCTAATAAGCCAATAATTAAAACAGAAAGAAAGAAAAGCGCACGTTAAATATGTCACTTTTGCAATAGGGTCGATCTTTGGCCGTTGTCTACTTTTAAAATTTGGACCTTTAATTTTAACTTTAGCGAACATGCTAGGTAAACACAATTTCAGTGAAACGATCAAGGTATTCAGTGCCCTCGACCCTTATCATATATCATTGCAAGATGTAAAAACAGTATTGTAAGCGCAGAATATAAAAAAACCCGACACATTATTTCTAAATTCTAACGTTGATTGACAAAATGAAACCAAGGGAAACGTTTAGAGTACACACATGTGTAGCAGGAAACACCTACCCAATCGCGAGCACCTGTTTTCGTTTCTTCCTTTTAAATAGAAGTTCGTAATGTTTCCGTTTTTAGTTAATAATTGTATTGTTGGTTATTTTGTTTCGTAAACGTCCAGAGTTTTCCTTTTAGTTGCCCATTCCCAATAGACTTCAGGCTTTTGAATATCGTCTTGGTTCTTCGTATTTACTACTCTAGAGTAATTGCAAATTAATAGAAATAATAAAGATAAAATAATAATAAGAATTTAAAAAATGGTTGAATCCAATTTTTTCATTGAAAACTAGGTTTCCACGAAGTGTAAGCGCTTTCGCCTAAATGTGTGTGGCATCCGCTGTGTTGTCATCTCAGTGTGCCAATTTTGTTTTTGATAGAATTGTCAAATATATGACACAGAAATTATTTCTAAAAATATTTACGACACTAGATATGCCCTCGTGAGTAGTAAGTGATTATGACTTATTAACTTTCTGAATGCAGACGGAAGTAAGGACAACGAACAAAATCATCGTTGCGGAAGTACTCCCCCATAGTATATTTAGCACATTATTGGCCGGAGCAAAATAGATATTGATATTGTAAATACAAATCCCCACATCAGTACTATGAGAAGATGAAAATAAATAGAATTTAAAAACTTGAAAATTAGTAACAAATACTATTGACTGTCAAGAACGGTATCATTTTACATACCTCATAATAAATGCCTCCCTGTGCTAGACACCTTATCGCGGTAGGGAGGTTTGGGCATCTCAATGACCTGGAGAGCTATGCTGGCGGGAACTTGTGTATCTGGTAGGGTCACCCAAGTCAGACAGGTGGAAGGGTAGAGGCCATACAAAGATCTGCACGTCCTTCGGAGGGGACGCTAAGCTGGCGGTCCCGTGTACAGGAATTTTTAACCCCCTGGCACG
>JAUMGZ010229684.1:0-11096 GCA_032359645.1 Pododesmus macrochisma
CGATGGACGACATTACAACGAGGCTACACGACAGCACAGCAAAGCGTTCGACGACATTGCAACGAAGCTACACGACAGCACGACAAAGCGATAGACGGCATTGCAACGAGGCAACACGACAGCACAGCAAAGCGTTGGACGACATTGCAACGAGGCTACACGACAGCACAGCAAAGCGTTCGACGACATTGCAACGAGACTACACGACAGCACGGCAAAGCGACAGACGGCATTGCAACAAGGCAACACGACAGCACAGCAAAGCGTTCGACGACATTGCAACGAGCTACACGACAGCACGGCAAAGCGATAGACGGCATTGCAACGAGGCAACACGACAGCACAGCAAAGCGTTCGACGACATTGCGACGAGGCTACACGACAGCACGGCAAAGCGATAGACGGCATTGCAACGAGGCTACATTACAACGCGAAATTGGCTGTCAAGGACCACCATAGTAAAGACTTTTCTTTATAGTTAAGTGCCGGATTTCTATAATTTGAACATGAATACATTAACATGAGTCGGTGATTTTTCCTAATTTTACATCCTAAGCTTTCTGTACTTGTACTTAATGGGGTGTTGAGGTAATGCCATGCCAATCCCAATCATTATATACTTAATGGGGTGTTGATGTAATGCCATGCACATCCTATGGATGCTTCTTCGTATAATCTTTAACAGAAGGGAAAAGCATAATATCAACACGTTCCATTCTGACAATTTTGGTTTTACTATTTGACTTTAAAAAGTCTCCAGTTCACATTGGTTCACCACAAGATACGTTTCTAAGACCGGCTACGAACTTGTTATTCGAGATCCTTAGAAATGTTGATGTTTTAATTTAGTTTAGTTTAGTGTCTTGGATCCTTAGAAATGTTGATGTTTTAATTTAGTTTAGTTTAGTGTCTTGTGTATTGATAGACGAAGAATAAAATAATATACATGTATCTAGATACGATCGCTTCACAATGAGTCAGTAATGAAATATGACCCCTTTATAAACACTGATTCATTGGTCGTATACTAGATTGTACACAATCACATGACAATGTAATACTAAATGTATGTATGCTTGCAAATCTGTAGGTGTTCGTAAAACATTTTTTTTGTGGCCGTTTTGAAAGTATTTTATTTCCGTTCACGTCCGCCCGATACATTACATAAACAGACATATACAATATATTATAATTATAAATAGGAAAAACATATGATAATTTTTTTAATATACTTTTATAATTGTATTGTAATCCATAGGAAGTGACATAATCTTGTATTGTTAGAATCATATTATTAAACCATTTCATACTTTAATGTCTAAATATTGTTATAAACCTTCATACATAACTTGATATAAAACGATATATGTCACTATATGATAATGACCCCTTGTTTCATTAGCATGTTTTTTCTTTTTTGTTTATTCGTAAAACATGGTACTTGAAGTCAAAATATTATCTCAATCGCACCAAAATTGATGTTCATTCCACATCCTGGATTCATAACTAAGATCAATCGTTGAACGTTATTGCTCGTCGATTTTTTCGCATACAACACAAATTTGCAAATTGAAACGGTCCACCAATAAATATAAAATCTAAAGGACAAAAACCCCAATTCTTTATGAGGGAAAACCTCGTTGAAGATTCCAGGCCAAGCCAAGAATCAACCGTCAAAAAAAGACTCTCAGGAGAAAACGAATTTAGAGCAAAATATACCTAGATAAATAAAAGCTTGTGAGCCAAGAGGGGGGACGGGATAGGAGACCCTGGTGTCAAGAACAAAACCATACCCCAAGATCACTATAAAAATATGTACACAGAGCATGCGAGGATAAAAAGCATGATATTTCACACGATTAAACTAATGTAATTCATTAGTTCTAACAATTTTTTTTATTAAATATCGTCTTGAAAAAGATCATATGCAGAAATTTTCAAAGATGGTATCGTTAAGTCACACGCACACCTAAACCCTATAGCCATGTCCTAAATCAAGTCATAATATGTATATTATAACATGTATATATTACATACACCGACTAAATAGAAACATGGTCTTCATCAAAGGTTAATAAATTATTCTTATCGTTGTTTGTACATATGACCCGTTCAATAGACAACCATTGAAAAGCTAGGGCTCAGCCAAAAACCTTATCGGTGTCCATAAAGGATGTATATAAATAGTTCATTGGATAGCTCGTCATCCGTATAAAGCCAATCGTATATTATCTATGATTGAACAAAAAGCCATTTAAAATCTTTGATTGCTAAAATATTTAAATCTCTAGCTTGCCTAGTATATGTGAAGTATGACCTCTAGTGACTTCAGTAGCGGTCGTCCAGAGTTAAGATAGACTTGATGTATATCCTGGATATATCACGTAAAAGGCAATCTTAGAATGAAGAAACTTGGCAAAACGTCCCACTCCTCGCTCTAAACGTGAGTATAATAATTCTTTGGTTGGAAACTTTAAAATGGTGACATTCTGGTAACTGATTGCTTTATATACGTGTGATATGGTAGTTATTTATCTCTCGTTAATGCCAGCGATGTAAATCTTATTTATACTTTTCAAATACCTAATGAAATTAATCGCGAGGTCTTCTTCATCTTTTTATCATATATTTCCTTTCGAACAATCGAATCTGATTCAGACAGCTTTCAATTAGTATACATGCTTCAAGCTTATACAATTTGAAGTCTCAATCTTTCTGTTCTACATCGACGTTAATTTACAAACTGCTTACGCAAGTGATCTTCAACTTTCTGTTCTACACTGCTCGCACTTATATGACAAACGAACATATCATTTAATCCATGTAAAAACTCTAATCATAGGGTTTATCCTTTCTTCGCAAAGTAGTTATCTATAATCATAACACACATATCTACATTCACAATTCAGATATCTACATTTATACTTCAGATATCTTCATTCATACTTCAGATATCTTCATTCATAATTCAGATATCTACATTCACAAATCAGATATCTTCATTCATACTTCAGATATCTACATTCGGAATATAGATAGCTTCCATAGAAACGCAGACATCTACAAGCAGACGGTAGTTAAGATATCTTGATTCGGAAAGTAGATATCTTAATTCGTATATAAGATATCTACTTTAATTGAAATAATCAACATATCTGAGTTACGAATAGAGATAACTTTAATATTCAAAAGAATGTTTACACCAGGAAGGATGACATCTTTATCAATTATAAAAGGGAAATGTTAGGAATTCAGATATCTATGTTTACGAATTTAGATATCTTAATTCGAATGAAGATATCTATATTATCTTTGAAAATACCCGAATGACCACGATCATTCCTTGAAGAAAGTTTCTCTCTTATTGAAGTGTAAGTACGCTTGCCCTATACTTATATCAGAATACTCATAGAGGTTTGGTGGGCGTCTACTGTTTACCGAAATTCTATATTTTAACATACATGTACATGTATTTGTCACCGCTGTTGCTCAACCTTGTTGTTTTCTGCAGTTCTTCCTTCCTTCATTATAGTTTGTTTACTATCGACAAAAATCAAACTTAATATTATGCATTGATAAAAATCAAACCTAATGTTATGCATTGAATCGACGCCTTTTCGTCTGACTGTAATATATTTTACACGTTCGTTGAGCACCTTGGTATTTGAGTCATACATTTGTTCACCTAAATGAACACGTTTAATATTCAAATTGACTTTCATTCATGTGCGAGTTTCTCCCCAGCCAATACTTATGATGGTATTTTATTGGGTTTTTATTCATATCTGAGTTTAAGTGTTTACCGGAGTGGTTTATCTCTCCGTTTTATTGTTGTCATTTAAAGCAGGTTCAAGTCGAACACATTCTATAGCCATAGAGAGAATAAACATGTTGTAGCGATCAGTTACAAATCACACGATAGACGTCGAAATCAATCACAAATCTATGTAGTTATGTTAATTATGGCAACAAAAAACACTGTCTTAAGAAATATTTTGTTCTTTAAATTGATCATGTAAGACTGTGACATTTGTCACCAAATCATAATCCTTTAATTATATATATAATATTTGGTCTGGATGCTACGAAAGCCTAAAATAACCGCAGATAAAAATATAAATTGTTATCTCGTTATAGCATGACATGACGAGTATAGCGAGACAACACGTCGGCGAGGTGTCTCAGTGGTAGAGCGTTCGCTTTGTGTTCCGGTAGGCGGATGTTTGATCCCTGGCCACGTCAAACTCAAGACGGTGAAATTATGGCATCATAACGTTTTCTTCTAAGCGCTCAGCCAATGTTGGTAGGAGAAGGACTGGTTGATTCGATGTCAGGATACTGTGGCCGAGAGATGTAACCTGTCAATGTGAATGTGGCGTGATATTTCAGTGAGACAGCACTGCAAAGTCGCCATAAGTACACACTATCATAACTTGACACAAGCAGACACAGCCTTGATATGAGCTAGACGTGAGTTGGAGGGACGTTAAACCCCAATAAAACAAACAAACAACGAGACAGATATCTCGTAATAACGAAATAACTTACTCGCTTTTACACCAAGATAGCATTTAAAAATATATTCCCAATGGTTGTTCTAGGCTTTCGTAGGATACAATTTGCGTTTCCTTATTCAGTATTTAAGGCCTCAAGTTTAAAGTATCAGAGAAAACTTTGCAAGGTTTCTAATGTCTTATGTTATATCTTGTTCATCTTTATTCGTTAAATGAAACAGTCACGGATGTTAGTTTTAGGTGCAGTCAGTGTCGACAAATCAGTGGCACTTTTCGTGCTTAAGTGTGCATTGATCTGATTATCGATGCTTCCTGCGACTGATAATGTTTTTTGACAATATACAGAAAATTTACTGTGATTATTTCCTCTTTATAAGACAGTAGACGTCATTGTGTATATCTATATACCATAAATAATCTACTTGACAGATCTATAAGAGTTTATTCTATCAATACTAGAATTTTTAAGGACGTATATGAGTTTACAGATTGTTTTTCGGATTATATATCAATGACAGTTTCGGAACAGTTCTTTGAAATAAGAGTATCTCTTTTGTAAAAAGGTTAATAGAAATATAAAAGATACAAGTATTTACCCTGGTCGATTAAAAAAAAACCCAAACAACAGCAGATTTAAGATCGCTCATCAAATATGGATTTATTTATATGATTTAACAGTAAGCACGCTTTACAAACAAACCTAAGGAGTGTAGAGTTTGGTATTTTATGACATTGATAGAAGATATTTGAAATTTTTCAATTTTCCCCCATTTTGGTCGTCTAGTGGCACTCCTGGACACCGGCCCTCAACATTTGAAAAATGTGAATCCCCTTTACCTGACTGAGGATTCTTCCTTACAAGTTTGGTTGAAATTGGTCTAAAAGATTTATAGTAGTCGCAAATGTGAAAACATATATGCAGTAAACCGATCGTGTTTAACTAAATTATTTTTAACTCTAGAGTCACGCCTTAAACCATCTTGATTTTCCATGTCCGACACATGCAAGCATTAAGCCCCAGGACTTCTTGTTCGTTATATTTTGAAATTTTGCAAAATATTCTCCATTTTCGGTCCATTACTGACACCCCTGGATATTGATCCATCATTTGAACAAATCTGAAAATCGCTTCACCTTATTTTGTCGTTTGAGAAGATATTGCTCCAAAATTAAAGGTTAAAATGTTACGATAAAATAAATTGGAATACCTTGTATGCAAAAGCAAAGATATTAGATCAATATATATATTAACTTCCGACATGTTTTGATGGTGGTGACATGGTTGTTTACACTGAGATTCTAATTTTTAATAATTCAAAGCAATTCTCATTCTATATGTATGTAAATTAGAGCATGTTATGTAAATTAACATGCTAATGCTGTATGTCGAATTACTCTACACATGTATAACGTTAACGCTATCCATGTATTCACAGGGTATATTTACATCGACAGTCTATGCCCAAACAACAGTTTGCGACTGTCAAAGCCATTGCATGTGATAGTGTTCAAGGGACCAACAGTGTGAAATACAAAAAAAATATTACAAAGAAACAGATCATATTCACTGCCATCTGTTGCGTATTGAGATTTTTTTTTTTATATATTTAGTGATCTGGTAGCTTTAATTTTACGTTTCGAATGGAAATTATCTTATTGTATTTCAACCTTCACAAAAGCACCAAGTTCTGTTGTAAACTTAAGACACTTATATATAAGGACATTTATAATTATTGGTTTATAAGACTTAGAAACTGTCGTCCAACATTAAACTTATCAATGTGCTTTAGTCAAAAGCCTATGTAGAATCAGCTTTCATAAGTTTTACGTAAGGATAGTTGATTTCATTATATTTGTCTGATGGTTTTGCAACGTGCAAAGGACTGAAGAAGTTGAATATGAATACACACAATAGAAATATATACCAAAGCAATTGCATAAGTAAAGTAAATAAATATGTGTTATAATTGATGGGATTGGTCTAAAAACACTCTGTGGAATGAAATGCGTTGTAAAAGTCGAACATGCAAGCTTGTATTTAATGTTAAACATATTTCTGCCCCTAACTGTATAGTTTTAAAGTAAATACTCTTTGAACTCGATCTTTTTAATGCTTTAAACAATTAAATGGCTTTATATAAATACATACGAGCATGCTCTAGTTTATGTCTACATGGGTTTGTGGTATATGTTAAGAGCTTTTCAAACACACTGTGCCATGAACGTATTACGATAGACAAAGAACTGTTGACAGGACATCAATATGGACAAGACCGGAGTGAATACACAATGATTAGACCCATTCTATAGAGTAATTCGACTCTGTAATCTGATTAACACTAACGCAATAAGACACACGTGGCTAGTCATATTCTATTATTTAAAATACTCCATATTGACTGTATTGTTATCATTAAGCTGTGGTTTTTGTTTTAGAGTCGTAATGCGATTTGCTAATTAATGGATCGAACGGTTTAGATATGATTTTAAGATAACAGGCCGGGTAGACACACTGTTTTTATACTTTAAGCTTCATGCCAGTTTGTCGAATGTTTTATGACTCAACGATCTCTAAAGCAGCAGGTTTAACCACACTTGGCGTGCTAAAGAGCATATCTGTTTTCATCTTAAGTTGTGAGCAACATTCATACTGGATTTGTTTCATTGAGATTTAACGTCCCTTCATCACATGTCTAGATCATATCGAGACGGTGTTTGTGTGTAATAGTGTACATTGATGGCGACTTTATAGTGCTGTCTCACTGACATATCACGCCACACACACACATTAACCTTATACTTTTCTCGGTCATATTTTTTTTGGACTGAGCCAACCAATCCTTCTTTATCTCGAATGGTGAGCATTTATTATAAAGTTTTCGTCTAGGTGAATCTTGCATTCCGCCAGTTTACGGTCAAATAAAAAATATCAAGGTAATTCTTGTCGATGGTGATTCGAATCATCCTAAACATTTATACAAAAAAAAAATTCTCGTTATAATAAGTCTCATCATTCACAAATGAAGTCCTTTTATCCATCTAATAGCAGGTTTATCAGTATGTTAAACCACCAATATAAAAGACGACACAAACAGACATATGTGATAAGGAGAATATCGATCTAACAACAACAACAACAACAACAACAACAACAACAACAACAACAACAACAACAACAACAACAACAACAACAACAACAACTACAACAACTACAACAACAACAACTACAACAACAACAACAACAACAAATTGGTTCGTATACCACAGTGGTCGAACTAAAAACCGGATGTTTCGAACTTCTAGGGACTTTCCTGTGGTTCTGAATGGTAACTGTATGGTTACTTTGATTAGTGTATGGCTTCAAGCGATTGCCATACACATCTTTGATGAAGAAAAGTCCAGAGGAGTTCGGTAAATCGGTTTTAAGTTCGACCATTACATGTATACGTTGTCTTAAAAAGTTGTTTTCACTCAAGTGACATAAAAGCTTAACTTTTTTGAGTAATAGCCAAAAGTCTTTTCAGACGGGTACCATATTGTTTGATGCGAACATGCATACGGAACGCATCCGTGGAAGGTAACCAGTTTGTAGACATTTACGGGTTTGGAACTCGTTTTTATTTTATTTGTATTTTTTTCCGGCGAAATAATACGTAGCGTTAAAACACATTATAAACCACCAATGCATTTAATTTTACCTGCACGACACACTAATTAATAACCAATATTTTATATAGACATATCCCGGCTTCTATCGTCGTTCCTCTAAA
Organism: Pododesmus macrochisma; assembly: GCA_032359645.1. Classification (NCBI taxonomy): domain Eukaryota; kingdom Metazoa; phylum Mollusca; class Bivalvia; order Pectinida; family Anomiidae; genus Pododesmus; species Pododesmus macrochisma. Next base: position 8,285 of record JAUMGZ010229684.1, read on the forward strand.
ATATGCATGAACGACGGTGGATATTGTTTTTGCAATTCGGGCTGGGCTGTCATCAAGCGAGTTCCAGTTACAACATACGCTCCAACTGTTTATTCGAGAACACGTCATGTTTGCAATAATTACCACTTTAATAGTCAGAAAGACCATAATGTCGAACGTGAAATGTCTGTAATTTGAGATGGCCATAAACGTGAAGATATAAATAGATAATGATTTCAAATTTAAATTAGATTCCAGTATAAACATGTCGACATGCCACTGCGTGTAAAATAAGTATCATTCATTTGTACATAGTACGAAATGTTAAGTATAAATGTGTGTGTGATGTAAATCCTTCCTTGACAATAACATGGAATACTGAGTAATAAGCAACCGTCTGCTGAACCATCGAACATGACAATACATTATGACGTGAAAAATTGAAGACTGAGTCAAACCTAACACATTGAAATTAATACATAATCTTCTCGCTTCCCGATAAACGCTCAATCATCGGGGTAGGTGAGGACTGGTTGGCTCGGTATCAGGATAATGTGACCGAAAAAAGTAATATATAAATGTGTATGCGGTGTGATAATTCAGTGAGACAGCACTATAAAATCACCATTAGTTCACAATGTTACATGCAGATGTTGGTTCGATATGACCTATACATGAATTAAGGGGCGTAAAACCCCAATGTAACAAACGAGTACACGTAACTTGATCAAGTTATATTTGCTATGACTTTGACAACCGCGACTTTATTCCTTTGTGACTGATATTGACTTTCAGAACAACACATAATAACATTTCATCAATAATATAAATGTCAATACAGGCCCAAAACAAAATCAAACATAAATACATTGAATAGTTCAGGCTGTGTTGTAGAACAATTAAAGTGTGATTTTTCCCTTCTGAAATCTTGATTAAGACTTGGACATATAATCAACATATGCTATCAGCATTGCTCTGTACTGTTCAAAATCGTTTTTTCTCTTCATTTGTTGACTATATTTGTTATTTGTTATTGTGTGTATGAATACAAAATGTTAAAATACGGGAAGGACAGCAAGTTTCAAAGACGCGTGCAAACCCCGTATACTGACTATGTATTATTTAATGCATTCACATATAAGTTGTAAGAAAATAAAGTTAAAATTTTGAGCAGTTGTTGGTATGATAGGTTATGCCTTAATGCCAAATAAATAAATCATTTAATATCATAGAGAAGACTCGCAGTCGAAACCTGATGACTCAGTATAGAATTTGATCCCCCATAAGAACACCAATTATTTAGTTATTTGTATACATGTATTTCTATTTGACATTCAATGTAGTGGTGATTTGATACAAAATACTTGTTTTATACGGTCCACATGGCGTTTTAAAATTCAATGTTTAAATTTGACTTAATACGCCTAGCCCTTAGAGAGGTACCAAGCATACGTCTAACCCTTAGAGAGGTACCAAACATACGTCTAACCCTTAGAGAGGTACCAAACATACGTCTAACCCTTAGAGCGGTACCAAACATACGTACGTCTAACCCTTAGAGGTACCCAGCATACTTTTAATAATACAGTTTTAATTGAAATATCAATACCAATATTGAATGTGTATATTAATATAAGTTCGAAGCCACAATGGTAGTAGTAGTACTCGTGCAAGTCGGATTTGTATTCCAACTTTTTAAGAACAAATTGTTAATCATTTATATACAAAAGGTGTTTCTATGTTAAACGTATTACCACTTCACTCTATGTTTACACGATCAAACACGGCACTAATACATGTGTAAATACAGTTGTGAATGATCGTAAGGCAGCACGGAATATGATAATTAAATTTGAAATGTTTGTTGATCATGGTGAAGTAGAGAACACATGGGGTACAGAAATGGCCTCTAACATGAACATACATTTGTCTAGAAGTCTAGTACAATGACACACTTTGTCTAGATTTAATTTATAAAACTATGTAACGTACTGGGTTCTTATCATTTACACATAAAGATTTCTTACAGTAAAACAAACAAGGCTCTACATACACAATTTAAACTCTAGTTATCGACAGACACGTTATAAATCATCTATACCACGACGTTGTGTTCGATATGTCAATAAATAACTAAACATGGTTCAGGGGAAATAAAAAACGCAGACGACAGCACTACATACAAATCAAAACACGGTGGAGTTCGATGACTTTAAGTGTATTTTCTGATCTGTATTAACAATCCTCTTAACTGCAATGCACTTAGCTTTGAATTATACAGTGTAATTTAAATTATGATGTATCATTTATTGTACGTTGAAGTCACTACCAGCATTATTCACGTTGCGTCTCTTTTCATTGATTGCAGTTTATATCGTGTTATTGCCATGTATTATACATTTTTTCTCTCGATATTGATAACCCGTACTCATTCTTGTATAGTATTGTTGATGTTATTTATTTTCCTTAACATTGTGATCTTCTACACCAACCCTACCCCTTTGTGATCTTCTATCCCCAACCTTACCTATTTGTCCCCCAACCCTACCCCTTTGTGATCTTCTACCCCCGACCTACCCCTTTTTAATCTTCTATCCCCAACCTTACCTATTTGTCCCCCAACCCTACCCCTTTGTGATCTTCTACCCCCGACCCTACCCCTTTGTAATATTCTACCCCCAGCCCTACCACTTTGTGATCAATTACGCCCAACCATATCCCTTTGTAATATTCTACCCCAACCCTACCACTTTGTGATCAATTACGCCCAACCCTACCCCTTTTTAATATTATACCCCCGACCCTACCCCTTTGTGATCTTCTACCCCCAACC
>JAUMGZ010229706.1:0-11096 GCA_032359645.1 Pododesmus macrochisma
GTGACTTTTTGATGAAGCTATTGTTTGTTTGTCAATAGCGTTTGTTCTGTTGATCCTATTTCTTCTTGTTTTTTATTATTATTATTAGAATAAAAGAAATTTAAGATTTTATTAGAGTTATTTCGATTTTAAAGTTGCATTGATATCGGAGGAACATATCCGGTAATTCGGCTAAAATACCACTTCGTCTAGTGTAAACATGGACTTTGAACGTTGACAAAGGTGGATACAGGCGCAGTGGCTAATTTGAAGAGCGTTCCCTTCGTGCTCTGGTAGGCGGCGGTTCGAATCCCGGTCGCTTCAAATCTAAGACGTTAAATAAGATAATGTTTTCGCTGTTAGTGTAGTGTCTGAGTGCTTTGCACCTCTTGCTATCAGCTTTCACCGCCGGTTAGCAGCAGCGTGCGAAAAGAGAGTCGAGAGCGTAAGTCTCTTCTGCCGGTACATAGCCTCTCCAAAGTAAGCTCTTTGCGATGCCTCCTCGGGTAGACTAGAATCGAAAGCCTTTGTCGGCAGCCCTTCTAGGAGAAGGAAATTCTGGTGGGTGGAATCCGCAAGTCACTGCCTAAACTGGCTGGATGAGGGTCGACAATCATGGATCATCAACAGCTCAAGAGAAGATATATTCTGTAATAAAATTCCGGGCAGATCGGGCTTGTTAGTTGTTGTAGGTATATCCCATCTATATAGTCGAATGAAAACCATAAACAAATAACCCTGGTCCGCCAAGTTTGAGATTGAACAAGAGGGTAATCTCTTTTTCTCTTATAAGAAATCTCGATTACGGAAACAAGAACTAGAATTTCTACTAATCTCGGAACTTCGGAATAAGAGCAGGGATCTGCAGAAATGAATGATGTCGGTGAAAGCCTTCTAGAAGCTGACAACAGGAAAAAGAATACTGAGTACCAGAAGTTTGATAAAAGTGGATTGTTGGAATGTACGTACTATATATTGGACAGGAAGGCAACCCAAGTGCTGAGAGAAATTAAAAACTACAAGATCCACATCCTTGACATCAGTGAATGTAGATGGATAGGATTTGGTAAAAATATGACAAGCTCAGGCGAAACAATACTCTATTCTGGGAGAAATGACGACAAACATCAGGAGGGTGTAGCAATTATCAATAACTGAAGAGCTGAATTTACTGATAGAAAACTACCCAGTCAATTGGAGGATCATCAGAGTCAGACTCAACACAAAGCAGTTAAATACGTCAATAATCCAATGTTAAGCTCCCACCAATGTAGCTAATGAAGAAACAAAATAAGAATCCATTCTATGAGTTCTTCAAACTGAAGTAGAAAAGGTCCCAAAAGCACGACGTTATACCAGCATAATGGGGGTCTTTAATGCAAAATTGGAGAAGACCAAAATGGATACGACAGGGTCATGAGAAAGTGTGGCCGCGGAATCATGAATGAAAAGGGGAACATCTTGCAGATTCTTGTGGATTGAACAATTTTTTGATTGGCGGAACTCTTCTTCCACAAAAGAACTTTAACAAGCTGGCATGGATGTCACCTGGAAGAAGAGATAAAAACAAGATGAACTATACAATAATCAATAGTAAGTAGAGGGTGTCGTTACAGGTTGTAAGAGTTAGACGAGGCGCTGGTGTTGGAATTGACCATCATATTGTAACATTAAATCTAATGCTCGATCAGATCAACAACACCACATATAGTTAAGAGATGCGACACCGGAAAACTAAAAGATACTAAAAGAAAACGTCATCAAACTGAAATTAAAGAACATATTCCAATTACTTGAAGGCTTAATAATTCAAAATGAAGATCAAGAAACAGTTGGAAATCAATGGCAACAGGTGAAAAGAACGTACAAAGAGACTAGAGAGAAAATCTTGGGATACAGAAGACAAGTCCATAAAGAATGGATTACACCTGGAACGTGGAACCTGAAAGATAAGAGGAAAGATATGCAAAAGATAATATGCCAGACTCAATCGGAAAGGCTACTTTAAAATAAGAGATTGCGATAACAGTACTCAGCATGCAACAAAGAAGTCTAAAGAGCCTTAGGAAAAGGTAATTGGACTACACCGAAGGACTTGCAAAAGCCACAGAGAAAGCAGCCACAGAACAAATAATTAGTTAGGTTTACCAAATAACTAAGTTATTATATGGCAAAAGAGGAAGTATGGACAGGCCAGTCGAAGACAAGCAATGTGTAAGGTTAACATCAGAGAGAGAACAAGAACTTAGATGGACATAACACTTTACATAAGTCCTTAACAAACCGGATACAGAAACAACTGTAGACATACCAGAGGCAGGCTAAGATCTTAATATATGCATAGAGATACCATCACAATCTAATATTCAAGTTGCCATTTAAAGTCTAAAGAACAACATTTACATTTACGATGTAATCTCTCTGTATAAACAATAGAAATTGTTTGTCGTTTATTTTAGCCGTGGCATAAACTCTGGCGTAGTAATATTGAACACGTGTTGTAGTACTTGTTTCATTCCTTCGCGCACAATTTCACATTTTTTTTATTAACTTTTAACTGTTGTGTTTCTAATTGCAATTTTCATGTTTCATATTACATATCTATAAAACCATCATCCGTTTATATATTTTCCCAAGTATTCTTTTGTTGCTTTGGAAACGTGTCTACACTAGTCATTTACGGTGACTGTTTCGATAAATATACTTATACGGCGGCAAATTTCAATAACACTTTTATTACTGAAAAATAAATTTGTTTTAGAAACGTCATCGAACAATATACAGAGGGCAAGATCAGCACCAACATATGGTGGCATAAGCTGCCATCGACATGTTGATATAATTTATCTCAACATGTCGATGCGACAGATGTTGACTTGTTATGATAATTATCTCATCATGTTGACATATTGTAATAAATGTTTACGATATGTCGACATTTTTAGATAAATTTTTATAATAAGTTATGTCGACAATATCGCCTTATTCAATGCAACATGTCGACATAACGCTGTGATTATAACAAAATATCGATATAAATTATCGCAATATATCAACAGGTCAATAGCAGCTTTATGCCACCATATAAATGTACTGGTCTTGTTCATATATACTGGTAAGATTTTTGAAGTGATATATTATTTATTCTTTTCTTCTTTCGATATTGTTGTTGTTTTGTGTTTTCCTCTTTGTATTGCTCTGTGCATACAAAAATGCAACCTGAATCATGCCTCCGATAAATATGATATTTATAAGAGGAAGGAGCCAAAACTCTCTGTGCATGTCACTTGACGTTGTGGTTGTCGTATTAGATTTTTTCAAGAATCATCCTTGTTAGTATTGAACGTTCCTGTTTAAACTGTTAGTTTTTATCTCAGAGTAAACATGTTTTTTATCATTTTTTTTTTACTTTCAGTATATTTAGACAAGAAAGAATTTGGTTGAGGGATGCGGAACAATGTATGTATATTTTAAAAAAAAATGCCAATGTTTTTAAAAAAAATGTATATGTAAAATTCTACATCTAGATCTACATTGATTTACGTGTAAAGCATAATAAAATATGCGCTAAATCAGAAAACTGGAGATTTTTATGATACTTTTGTAACGAGACTGAGGAAAAACGTGTGTGTGTGTGTGTGTGTGTGTGTGTGTGTGTGTGTGTGTGTGTGTGTTTCTTGTGTACTACTACTACCTTATAGGTTTTATATCCTAGATTTTGACTCTATGTGAGTCATGCAAGGATTGCTTATTTAGTTGTTTTGCTTAGTTAATAAAACAATTTTGTCAGGGAGATTCATAGTTTACCTTTCAATCAGTTAGCGCTCACTAACGATACGAGAAAGTAGAGACCGACCGCCCGAAGCTAACGCGGTTCGAAGAATGTAATGTTACATGGCACTGGTAACCTCTCGTGCAATCTCACTAACGATACGAGAAGAACGGTCTTTATACCGGAGAAGCAGTGGGCGCTGGCCACACTGACCAATACTAAAAATAGATATATTGACCAATGAAATATTCTTAAACAACATAGCTAAACAGGCATTCTTACGTTCACAGCTATTAACAATAATCAGAACCTACTTCACTCCTCCTCTCTCCGAAAAAGTAGGCAGAGGTCACACAAATCTGTCTACGTCAACTATCAATCAAGAACACAGTACTGTAAAACTGAAACATATTAGCACTAGGAAAATGTAAATAGAGTTATTCTGTGCAAAAATATAAATTATTTAACATTTATTTATAAAGATATTTGGCAAATACGCTTTTAAAATATCACCGTCATGTATAACATAATATTAACAAACATATTTGGCAATGCCTTGCACCATTAATATGAACTATTGAAACTTTGACAAGAAAATTGTCATCAAAAATAACTTACAACCTAAACAAAATGAAAAAAAAATATTCGTTTCAAAGAATATTTTGAAAATCCCTGAAGATGTCCTCGTCTTCCTCTTGAAGATAGACTATAATACGGTTTTCCTCTCCCTTTGCCAAAGCGGACATAATACAGAGTTTTGTGGCTCTCCATTGACCGTGGCGTTCTGTTATTTCCAAAAAAGTCGCCACGCGACTGGGTACACCGTAGACGCTTGATGAGTAGCTACAGATTTGGCAAGGTTGGCCCTCCCCTCCCCTCCCTTATTTTGTCGATATACCTCCGTCGCCTTTCATTAATAGCAGCGACCGGAAGTAATTATGATCCAGCGTCTATAAATTTATGTTTTTATCAGGAGTGAGGTCCGCAAATGACAAGAAAAAATTAAGTATGTTTTACGTTTATTAGACAATATATACAACTTGACAATATCATAGCTTAGTGAGATGAAGAAAGGAAATATTCTCTCACACAGCACTTATAACTTATAGCAACATGATACCGAATAATGCATACAAACCTAACCTTATGTATAGAGAAGTTTCCAAAAGAGCACCGAAATACCCGCTGTATGGGGAAGAGATAGCTACGGCACTTAAGCCGCCGGCTGAGTGAATACAACTCGAGAAGAGCGGTCTTCTTTACCAGAGAAGCAGTGGGCGCTGGCCACACTGACCAATACAAAAAAGAGATATATTGACCAAATATTGTCCTCTCACTATACGGGCAGTAATTATAGACGCTAGATATCCGTAACGTGGACAAGCAATGCACAGTAAATACAGTGAACAACACTCACGCTGAAATATTCTTAAACAACATAGCTAAACAGGCATTCTAACGTTCACAACTATTAACAATAATCAGAACCTACTCACTTGTATGTGTAGGCTAAACTTTACACAAAGTCCACCTCTAGTTCACCACGCTTAAGCCACAGATAAAATTGGTGTTTACCTCTAACGCACTAGATGTTTAAAGGTAATATGACAGGTTAACCGGTGTGTGTCACCTGTGTAGACACTACAGGTGCAGTTGAAGTTTAAATAAGTAGACCCCACAGCGTATGTAGGCAAACGTGTCGGTATTTTACCTGTGGATATAGATGTGCTTTTATATATTACCTGTCTTAGAACATGTTGTTAGAAGGATTTTTAATTTTGATAGCATAGTGACAAATGGGTTTAAAAATGCAGTTGATTTGATAAATATCAACTTTAATTAACATCATCATTAATCAAAAGATAAGCAATACCCATAACAATTCAAACATATAAATTCTTTAATTATCAATTTGAAAAATAAAATAAGTAGTTTTTTTTGTAAACTGCTTTTTTTTTTATTAAAGGGCATTTTTCAAATCAAATTTGATGTATGCATTTCCCGATTTATTTCTCATAAGAATTGACAAACTCCTCACAAAGTTTTGTTATATTTTCTACTTGTAATCGGCATACATACTGATAATTTAGAGAATGGCGATCGGTGTTGTGTTGCACGGAGGACTAAGATTTCGGGCAAGGGAATTAACCCTTGTGCGGTTAACAACGAGACATTGGAAGGCTAAAATTAGAATCGTGATTTTATAACATGTTTAACTCGGATCAAAGCATTCAAGACTTGAGTTTAGTTTAAATAAATCACGAACACGTCATACCGTTTATTTGACAAATGTAAAGGGTAGAAGGCATCAGTTGAAAAGTGTTGTTCTTCAATGATTCGGAGTGACATTTACCTGACAGTGGGACCTTTAACGTTACTGTATTGACATGGACTTGTCAAACACATATACATGGTACAGCTATTCTGGTATAGGTCAATTTTTGTTTTTAACATTGTGTGAAATATTAAACGCTTGTTAATTTTGCGCAATCCGTATTGAAGTGTTTCGTTGCCTTCAATAAACAATGATAGCGTTTCTATGACGCAGCTGTCTATTTATACAACCTAGTAATCACAGTTCAGGTTTTTCCAAAAACTGACATCAAATCCTCTCAGCAAAAAGCGATGGAAAACGCCAAACATAGGTTTGAGATTTTGTCAACGAAAGACTTTTGGTAGGTTATCATTTAAACATCATTGATTTTAACAAATTTACCCCTGTAATAGGTGTGAGTTTCACCACAAACAGCCATCAGACGTTATGTCATTGTAAATCGAAAGTAGAACTAACAGATCATGTTACAAATTATACAGAAGTTCATAAAACTTAATTATCAAGGTAAAGTGTTTTGAAATGTTACAAGGCATATTACCTAGCTTAATAAGTAAGTTCTTCAATGTTGACATTCTTTTGTTAAAATAACTAATTTAGTCCCAGGGAAGGAAGGCTAAACATTACTGCAGACCTGTTATTTATTCAATTTGTAGAAAACTTACAAAATAAATTTTCAAACTTTCAACACATCCAACCATTAGTTATCAAAGTTATTAAAAAGAAATTAACATTAGAAATTAAAGGTACTTTACTTCAAAACATGCAACTAATTTTCATTTTCAAATGAATGGAAATCTCCTACTCCATATACAAAGACCCCCCCCTCCCGCCCCCAAATAAAAACCTACAACCATCTGATGCCAACTCTGATCGTGTTGTAGCTGATGGAGGGACGTTATGAAACTCACGTGGGTTACCAAGATTCCAAAACATGTGATAGCCAGATGTCTAAAGTAGTGGGGTTCTACTGCACTTTTTTTAAATACAAAACAAAAAAGAAGGTAAATTTAGAGTTTCATTTTTTTGATATATTCTTTAAATGGTAACTTCATAATTTTGATTCACTAATAAAAACAAAAACAACCCAAAAAAACACGGTATTAACTTATTTCAGAAGTTATAAATGACAAAATTATGTATCTCTTATACATCCACATTTTTAATTATCCCCCTTCATATATCCCTACTTTCACTCCAGTATCTAAAATTGTTTTCTCTATTTCGCATATTCAGCAACCCTGTATCTATACGTCTCAGTACCTCATAGAAGACACCATATAATGTTTTATAATTAAATCACTCGAATACTAATATTGGTACAGTGTTTCTTGCATTTCATGCGGGAAGTGGGAAGGTTACTGGATGACCGTACTAAGTTTGTCCGCATGGATTACTAGTCTTGACGATATTCAAAAGACATATTAAAGTCAACAAACATGGGGAATAAAAGGAAAATGGGGACACACACACAGAAAAAAGAAAAAAAAAACAATTACTAACTTAAATGGAAAAATCGCAAACTTCTATTGAAAATACGAAGTAAAATCAGTTGTTCGTTCAAGAGAAAAAAAGCAAAAGTGTGATTGTTAGAGAATTTGATCAATCAATTTATTCATAATCATTAGCAAGACAAAGATTTATTGATGTCATATTCGACAAGAGTAAGTCTTGCACCTGACTGCAAGTATCTTCCTTTCATATGCCCTCTTTTGGATACCTACATTTTCCTTCTTCGAGTCCGACGGTTAAGGTTGATATGTAGCTTGACGTTGGTCATGAGCGAGTTCCTATCACTCATTCGGTTGGTTTGCATCAGTTTTAAAATTCCCGTTTATGTGTGCAAAACACCCCTCTACTGAATATGCATATTTCTATACAATTCTCGCAATTTGATTTGCTGTGACATCACAGCAAGTGTTCCACCCATTAACAGTTGATAATTTGTAGAATAAAGCACTAAAACATTCATTTGTGGTACATGTGGTACGTTTCAAACATGGCCCAGAAAGGGTTTCACAGTGCAGGTGCACGCGTACCTGTCAAGAATGTTTATACCTTTGGTACACTGACCGTTAGTACAAAAGTTTTAAGAAACCGGGTATGACGATCCCGTCACATCTTGCAAATTAACTATATACTAGTTGAAAACCTACATCTGCTGAAAAGGGGTAGTACGTGATTATAATTAGCCCCACCTGTAAATTTCCATCATTCGTTTTATACACGGGTTGGTAAATCACATTATACAGGTAAGCCAAAGACCGTCAGTTTCTCGCTGTTATCCCCGACACCTGTGGTTTTAACCTGAATGTATATCTTAAAAGTGTTTTTACCTTAAGTTATTTTTTTGTTATCAGTGCAATTTACTCGGCATGACAATGTAATTTAGAAAAGTTCTGTTCCGTTATTTTGTGAGTTCTTTTGTGACCCTTCGAAATTTGAGTTTTGCAAAAGTATCAAATTTATGACATGGGTATGATTCACGTAATTTTCGCTCAAAAGTCAGTCTTTAATGTATGACTTTCAAAAATCTACATTTATTGTAAATATTTAGTTGATAATTATAGTTACTTTAGTTTATTATGTTATTGACCGAAGGACACTGCTTTTTGTTTTACAAAGCTAGAAAATATTCTCCGACCAATCTCCGATATGAAATTAAAGGTTATTTTCAATATATTTTGTATTTTGCTAGCCTTCAATGTTTTAACTCCTACGTTTTCCTCTTTTGTGCTCCGTCGTTTACATCAACCTTTTTGTTTTGTCACAGATTAGTAAAAAAAATTGAGCAAAAAATAACTCGCTATAGTGTTTATCAACAAATCTGATAAAATATTGATTTGTCATCTCGTTCAATTTTTTCTTCATTTTGATGACCCCTTTAATTATAGAATTTCGTGGTGTTTCCATTTTTAGTTAATAAATGTATATTTGGTTTATTTTTCTGTGTGCGTCCAACGTTTTCTTATCGTTTGTCATGTCCATGGACTTACGGCCTTAGAATATCGTCTTGGTTTTTCGATTTACTATTTTGTTTTTCTTTCATCCAATTTATGCAACTATCGAGTTATTTAATATATAGAATATCATAAAGAGGGGAAAATGAAATTTTTTTTAATTTATACAATCACTTGTAAAATAAAGAAAATGTGTACATGATGTGTCCATGTGTTCATAATGTTTTTTGATAGGTTAATCGCGTGTGAATAAAACAAAAATCAGTTTGTAAGAAAATGTGACAACACTTGCTGTGACGTCACAGCCCACGCTCATTAACTAAAAAAACAACAAAAAAAAAAAAATAAATAAATAAAAAAAAAAACACTCGCGTCATAGAGTACTATGAAGCCGTTCTAACGATATACGTGACCGATGGTGATGCGTTTTTTTAGCAACTTTTTACTTTCTGCATCAAAACTTATCATAATTCGATGGATAAGCTGATCATTGCACCTCTCCTTTAAAAACAGAGATTTGGTTCCTTCCTCTTATAAATATCATATTTATCGGAGGCATGATTCAGGTTGCATTTTTGTATTAATAATACAGACAAACAATGCATACACTCACACATTGCTAGTTAATAAATTAAACATGTATTTGTTCTTTTTTCCTGTATGTGTCCTAATGTTTCCCATCATTTGCTATTGTCTATAGACTAAAATCTAAATTGTTGTAAAAACAAAGAAATCTCCCAAAACACCAAAGGACATCCATTACCGTTACAAAAAAGGATGAATCGGGATTCTACAAAACATTATTAGTGAGTTTGAACAGGTAAAAGGATTGATCCAAATCAATTAAACATATAGAGGAGGTGTGCTCCGGCCACTAACATTTCAGAATTTAATTTTTTCAACCCTTACGTTAAATTGTGCTTGGAATAAGGTTTATTTTTTGTGTTTTGAAAACTTCTAATATATAAATTCAGCATCATTGGGTAGGAGGAGGACTGGTTGGCTCGGTGTCAGGATGATGTGACAGAGTGAAGTAAAATGTATATGTGTCTGCAGCGCTATATTTCAGTGAGACAGCACTTTAAATAATTAAAGTCGCCCTAAGTGCGCACTGTCACAAGCAGATACCGTTTCGGTATGACCTAAACATGAGTAAAAAGTACGCTTACCCCTAATAAACAACAACGCAAAGTATCACAAGGTGTTTATGAAATGTATTTACAAGAATGTTTTTGATTAAACTCTATGTCATGGCGACTTATTGGCTCTTCTCACAAAGCTGAGCGATTTATTTGTGCGTGTATTCTAGTACAAACCTGATCAGAAGACTACAAATCCATTTGTCAGAAAAGCCTGAAAATTTTAAACAATTCCATTTCGATTTTTAAAGTTGTCTTTATAATTCTTAATAAAACAATACGTCGACTTTGACCTTCCTGACGCCATTTTGGAGCAATGCTTTATTGACGTGACGTCATTGTATTGTAGGACTCTTAAATCAAAGTCAAAACGCATGACGATTTTTTTAAACAAAAGCTGCAAAACTTGAATCTCAGCTTGGCTTTCGAAGAACTTACCGGCGATCGTTTTGCATAAGCAAACATAATTTATTATCTGTTATTGTGTCAATTACAATTTTTGAAGGAAACAGGATTAGCTTTGATGAAATCACGACAGAAATTTAGAAACTGGTTAAATATACGGCCGCAAAACTACAGCGGTACACTATCACACTCGCCATTATAAAGCTGTTCAAGGAGGTGTTGATTGTTAGTTTCGTTTTAATGAACTTTGATATATACTACTACTGGTACAAAAACCTATGATTTTATATCACCAACTGTCAGAGTATGAAGATGGATATAAAAATTTATAAAGAAGACATGTAGATCTACAACTGATTTGAAATTTGCTGATATGATTAAACAACATTTTGTCATGGGGACACAAGACGTCACTGTGACCTAACACACATTTACAATTTAGGCCAAATTATTTTGCTGTTTAATCCAGAACAAACTAAGGTAGGAAACATTATGGTTTGGATTTTTTT
>JAUMGZ010229717.1:0-11095 GCA_032359645.1 Pododesmus macrochisma
GCATAATTTTAATTTGCTTAAGGGGTGGTCTATAATATGATACCAATTTTATTTGAGAGGGAATATAATTTAAATTTTGAATATTAAACATCAAGATAATTTGTTTGTTTGTGACATATATCTATATCTAACATTAAAATGTTGAGGCCTTCTACATAATGTGACCGGGTGAAGTTTGTATCATGTCATTGTGTTTGCAGCGTGATATTTAGTGAGACAGCACTATGAAGTCCCCATACATAAGTGTGCACTGTCACAAGCAGACATCATCTCCATATGACCTAAACATGAGTTAAAAGGATGTTAAACCCCAATAAACAAACAAAACATCCTATGCATATAGAGACAAAAAGGCGTCTGTGTTGTTCCACTACATAATACAACCCCAGATTGAGGACCAAGGTGATTAGGATATTGAGTCATAGTTCATTACTTTATAATGCACACGAGGGTTACAATATCTACAGCAAGCATGCAGCAATATTGTGAACATTACAGTGATTGGCCTTGTAAATCATGGCTGACAATGACATCATAGAAATCTCCCAAGTAAAAATACAATTCAATTTCATTTGATGATAATCAATGACATGTAGTACACATGTTCCTGGTGTATGGGAGAGTGCACCTCACAGTTCATGCATTGTCTGTCTAGAGAGAAATTGCTTAATACCTCGTGATTTTGAATTGATGAGGTAGTGCCGCAAAGGTGGAATTGGTGCACAGCTGCAGCATATTGTAATGTGACAGCAGGTTGTAAATAGTTAATTTAGAGTTTACTTTATTATCATTCTTCATGCCACCTTTAAATTGAAATAAAATCAATACTGTGTAAGAAATGTTTCTTAGATGAGTAACAATTATCCAATCTTAAATTGTGTAACTGCATGTTTGTTTTTTTTCTTGGGATTTAACGTCCCTTTCAAGGCATGTCCAGGTCATATTGAGACAGTAGTGATAGTGATAGTACCCAATTATGGCAACTTTATATTGCTGTCTCACTGAAATATCATGCCACAGACACATGACATAATACTTCAATTGGTCATATTATTCTGACATTGAGCCAACCAGTCTTTCTCCTGTCTGGAATGCTGAGTGCTTAGCAGGGAAAGAGAAGATTCCCTAATTTTCATGTTTTAGGTGTAACATGGCCAGTGTAATTGAACAGGCGAACTTCTAAACATATAGTCAACTCTCTCCCACCTGGGCTACTGCAGAAGTTGAATTGTATAAGTAATATGCATGGTTGACAATGAAACAACTGTGTCATACTTTGACCAGATACAAAAAGAGGTATCTTCATAATACCTAACTATACATGTTGTCCTAGAAACTGGCTCAGAATTACAAAGGCATAATAATTAAGTCTGAGCAAATAATGACTCATTTCAAAGAAGACTTGGTATCTCTACTGTATCTAAGATATCACAGTTCTAGTACTATAACCCTGTAATAAGTCAACATGCCCTAATTAGCCCTATACTATACTCTGCTCTATCTGGTGCAGTATGAGGATCTGTATCATGCTATCTATAGTTCTACCATCTGTTACAGTACCCAATAATCTCCACTAATGTAACCACTCATATCAAGATGTAGTCTGTTATATCACTTGTAAATAGTTCAGTCATTATCTAGACTTGTAGTCTGTGGTAGCATTTCAAATGGCTAACTGTACAATAAACACAGCTCTGTCCAGTAACTTGTAAATGATTTATATATATCAAATCAGGCATTTTCTATCTTCTTATAGAAATGTCATATCATTTTTACCAACATAATTGTTAGGTCTTATTTTCGTTGTTAGATCACTGCTAGTGTGAGTTGTACTCATGAAGTCAAATGAAGTAAAACAGTAATACAAACCATGAGTCTAGAAAGGTCATGTGGATAACACTATGGGTCAGTCATTAACAATATTCTTTAAAATTTGAATGCACTTGCTAACTTCTCCCTCTTACATTTATTTTCCTAAAATTCTAATCATATTTAAAACTTCATGTTTATTTTTGGGTTGAAAGTGAAAACTTCTGTAATATTCTGGTGAATTTCACTTGAATATTTCAAAATCTTGTATACTGCAGTATAAAGTTCTAGGTTTAATGTTCATTAATTGGCTATTTTATGAACGATTTATAATTATTAATACACAAAAACATCATATTGCACTAGCAATTACAATGAAGACAAAACTTGAAAGTAAAAAAAATGAATAAATTCTTCAATTTTCACAAATTGCCTGTTTTAACTATAAACCAATAAAGACTTGGTTACTTTCATTCTATAAGCGATTACATCAATGCATACTTTGTCACCACAGTGAGATAACCTTAATTTATATGCTAATACAAGGATTAATTGGTTCATGCAATGTAATGTCTCCTCAAGCTTAACTAAGTTGATAGCTAAAACTTGTACCTTAAAATCAATAAAGTTTCTATTGCTCTACGTTCATCACAGACCACTATGATATAGGTAGATATATGTGGATGTTGGGATGTAATTTCAGCAGTTACAAGTTAAAACTGTCGGCTGAAACTGAGAACATATCAGCCAACAGCTATACAACGAAGTGTAGTAACCATAATCGCACAACAAATACATAACCGAATATCAAATTAAATTTTATTGTTAAAACATCATCTTACAAGAAGTTCTATCATATATCTAAAATCAATATATTACATTAGTTGTCAAATGGGGAAAAATAGGAAGATGATGAAATCTTTTTCTTACTACTGTCAGTTTCTATAAACACTTTTATAAAGATAAATTGTACCATGCAGTAGCATCCTTTCTGAAATTGTTTTTTTTTTATGAATTTTAATTGAATCGCGCATCCACATGTATATAGGTACATATATATCAGAATTAAAATAACTGTTCTATAATGAAAGAAAGAAATAAGGATTTCAATTTCAAAAGTATACTGAACTCTCATGCATTCAATCAATCAACTTGAAAAAGATACAGCAAAAATAGATTACTTAAATGAAAACAAATTATTGCCAAAACTTAAATGAATAATTTCTTAATAACAGAATTTTATTGCCAGAAACCGCACATGATGATCGAGAGAACAAAATCTGTTAAATATCAAGTACAAGGATATGTAGTCAAACAACTAGGGATGTCAGACAATATTTAATGACATACTTCATTACAAAGTTACATAACATAGCACCAAGAAACAGCCAACCAGATCAGCCATGAAGGAGAATAAATTTCTACTCACATTATTAACACATTTTTTGAAGATAAATGTTTAATGCAAACACCCAGTCTTATATATTTGATTTTTTATGTTTTAGTGGAGTTTAATGTTCCTTTTAATCTATTTCTAGGTCATATCAAGACCTGGTCTTCTTTTGACTGTGCACACAAATGGTGAATTTGAAGTACTGTCTCACTGACATATCTTGCCACAGACACATTGACAGGATACTTCACTTGGTCACATTATTATGACACCAAGCCAACCAGTCCTTCTACCTAGAATGCTGTACTTAGCAAGGAGCGAGAAGTGAGAAAACGTTTTAGAACAGATACCGACCTTACATATGATAATATATAGCTGTACAGTTTAGTTTACAGCAATATATACATGCATAGCAACACAATATGTTAGATTGTTTGGGATGTTACAACTTATAGAAGTGTTTAGATCACACAATAAGTTTGAATGTTTGGGATGTTACAACTTATAGAGGTGTTTAGATCATACACTATGTTAGATTGTTTTATAATTTATAGTGCATAATTAGGTTGAGTCACGTTATGTTAGATTGTCTGGGATTTTATAATTCATAATGCGTAGTTATCTTGTTTACCAGCAGTTTCCTTTATCCAGAAAAGCTTGATTTAAGTATCCACTATTTTAAGTATTTCATACGAAATCTTGAATTTCTATATCTATGTTTAAGTGTGTATATCCTTCCGTCCCAACAAACTTTATGTACAACAAACTTGTGTTTATTTATTCAGGAGTTACATTTACACATTTAAGAAAAATTGAGATTCACTCGATAATTAATTCAAAGAAAAGCTGTTTCACATAGCTGGCACATCACTTAATGAGAACAGGTTCTCATTTTCTGCATTTATTTCATTTTATACAAAGGATCTTTGATGACCAAAACAAATTAATTTAAAATCTTAAACTGGTCCATAACTGTAATACTGAACAGCTGCTATATATCCTTATGAAAACAGATCTGACACTTACGCAAAGTTCATCCTAGCTTTTTCCAGGTTATTTTTGGGTCTGTGAAGGTATTGATAGGCGTCTTTAATGCACACTGTTGGACTATTGGCCAAAGTGTTTTCCATAAAACACTCATAAGATAGACTATGCATTGATCCGGGTGACATTGTCCCATTAGCGTTAAATGTACTATAAGGAGAAATGGAATTGGCGCTGTAGGAGCTGATCCCTGGCGTCAACCCAGGGCCTGGTGTCAGACCTGGTGTTCTTCCTAAGGTGTTCTGAAATGGAAACAGAGCAAATGATATAATCAGATATTCAAACAGACTGGTGTCCTCCCCATGTAAAAGATTCTGGTTATGTTTAAAATGAAGCAATGGGAGGATATCTGGCCCTAGAACTATGTGTATTTAAATATGGACTGGTGTCCTCCCCTTGTGAAAGATTCTGGTTATGTAATAATAAAACAATGGGAGGTTGTCTGACCCTAGTACAATGGGTATATGTTTAAATATGGACTGGTGCCCTCCCCTTGTAAAAGGTTCTGGTTATGTACAATACTACATTGGGAGGCTGTCTTGCCCCGGAACACTGTCTAGAATTTAAATGTAAACACAGTGAATCATGTATGGTTTAACACAGATTACCAAGACCTTGTGTTATTGTTTACAAACACGTTCAGAGTCCACTAAATACTGTTGACAAAACCTTCATGTGCCACACTGTAAATCACTGTTTATAAACCTGTCATAATTATACAGCTTAATGGTGGTTAATATTGATGTTGTTGTTCAAACAAAGGGAATACACTAAAGCACAATGAGCGGTCAGTATCAAATTGTATGACTCACAAATGGAGTGGCTATAATCACACTGGGTCATTACTATTGAAGACACCTCATTAGGATGAGTAGAGTTCACAAGAAACATGATTCACTGTAACAGTTAAAATCCATACTGAGTGTTTATTAGTTGAAAAAGAAATAATTTAAATAGGATCAGTAAATTAGTTTTTACTCATTTTAATGAAACTTGAACTCTGACTTGCGATTGTATGTAATTTGACTAATGCACATGCATGTATGAGCCCTTTTTTCACTTTTATTCTGACTTGTTTCAAGAATTATATTCTGATAAGCCCAAGTTTTATCTATCACTACTGAAGAGTAAGTACTTGAAATTATATTCTGACGAGCCCTAACTAGCCTACTGGTCGAGTATTAATTATACACTGATGAGTCGGCCCTATATGAGTTTTAAAAGTTGCCTACATTAGGTGATGGTCCAGCAGGACTCCTACTGAAGGGGCTGAGGCGGTCAAGACTCCCAGATGAAGAATGATTCAGTGTTCCATTGCCATTCATCCCGATCATCTCCTCTCGTGATACTTTCTTCTTTTTCTGATTTAGGCTTTCTTTTATACATTTCTTGAGGTCGTCTTTATCTAAATATTTCATCACAGACATTTCTTCTGGGTGTCTTATACCTGTCAAAATAGAAACAAGAAATATTTGAGTTTATTTCTGGGTGCTTGTCCAAATAGAAATAAGAGAATTTGAGATTTCTTCTGGGTGCCTGGTACCATGACCAAATAGAAAGACAGTCAAACCTGTCTTTAAAGACCCCCAAGAGAGCAGGAAAAACTGGTCTTCATATGGAGGTGATCTTTTTATACAGGTAAAATTAAGTGTAATTAAACCTCAAGGGACCTGATTTTAGTGGTCTTTATGTACAGATGGTCTCTTTATAGAGGTGGTCGCTAGAGTAGGTTGCATTGTAACTTCTGTGTGCCAAAAACCAGTTCAAACAGAACCAAAAACATTCTAGTTTACTTCTGATTGTCTGGTTCCTGACAAAAAACCCAAATAGAACAAGAAACTTTTCATGTGCATCATACCTGTCCACAGCAAAAAGGAAGAAAAATCTCAAACATGTCTGTGGTCTGTAAGTTCTGAAAGCATGTTTTGTGTCTATGAAGCATTTTGATGCTGGTATCTTTGCACCCAATCTTATATTAGTCTTATGTGCAGCCTTGAAGTAATATTTAGCTCAGAGTTTGGCAGAATTAAAGTCAAGTCTTCATGACTACATCTTGTATAATCAAGGGCAAAGAATAAACGTTTCAGGCTACAGACAAAAATTCTTAAGATACCAGTAACACAAGTTTTGTGGTGATTTGGCATCAAGTTTTGGTTTAATCAAATAAATCTACGCCATGTTAACAAAAAAATAAATGAGAAATTCCAAGACTCAATGACATTAACATATGCTGACATTAAGTATTAAGTATTATGTAGACCTACTTGTATACTTGTATACGTGTATACATGCATGCATTCTTATCAGTGACAAATAGAACAAGGACTTTTGAAACAGCAAGTCTATATAGGCTGTACACTTGCACTTCTTTGGTGTGTAATATACATTTTACATTTAGAAATGCCAATCTTCGACGTGTCAATTTCTTAACAGTATTTCCTGTAAGGAAAGATTGGATCTGTCCGCGAGTTTCTTGTCAGAGGGGAAGATTAGCAGGAAAAATCTAAGAAAAGTTTATTCAGAGACTGCTTTATATAATCCATAATACTGACAAATTACCTCTGAATCATGCAATTAAATCTAGGTACATGTACTTGTAGTTTGCTGTAACTTCACAAATTTAGAAAATAAAACCCCAGTACATTTCCTTTGTAACACATTGGCCATTGCATTTGTTAAGATGCTGATTGAGAGAGACTAATTATCAAAACAAGCCACTATACATTATATATAGCTATATGCTGCAGTGTACATAAGATCTACTTGTAATGGTGACACGGCCTGGCATATCAGGAAGGTAGCGGGTTTGAATCCTTCATTCGTGAAGCTGTGAAAAAGGCGATAATAATCAATAATTTACTAAACTTAGACTGGTTCCCTCCTCATTTACCTCCCCTTGGTTCGCAGCCCTGGCAGAGAGAAGTAACAAAGGGAGGGAACCAGTCTACTACTAAACTCCTTATCTGAAGCTAAACAAAATGAAATCCCAAGGTCTTGTTAGCTTTGTGTTACAATATATATTTTGAGCCAGGAACCATCTCAATATATATACTAATACTGTAGCTGTCGACAATCAAAACCATTGCACTATATTTATATATATATATGCCATTAGTACAAGAAAGCTGCACAATTGCAAGCCACAATGTTCTTCAACCCCAAATTAATTCATAAGCATGGTAGACTTCCAAAGCATCTACTTGCACATGATACGTCTAGAAGTGACTCATGTATTTTTCTATG
Source organism: Pododesmus macrochisma (assembly GCA_032359645.1). Lineage (NCBI taxonomy): Eukaryota > Metazoa > Mollusca > Bivalvia > Pectinida > Anomiidae > Pododesmus > Pododesmus macrochisma. The sequence goes on from JAUMGZ010229717.1 coordinate 7,490, forward strand.
TATAAGAACTTGGATCACCGCTGGCATTTTCACAATGACTCACAAAGCTCCTGACTTTTCCAATGTGACTCTGCAGACAAAATAAAGTCTCACGTTTCTGTGCATTTTATTTTGTTTATATATAAACTGACACACATGGAGACAAAAATATGCTTCATAACCAGTAATGGGGCACATAGAAATATACTTAGAGTGAACAATCCCATGACATCAGATAATTATATAATTGTAGATGTTTTGGAGACAGAAAACCTGCGTGTGGTACATACTATGTATATTTTTGTACATCTCATTACAATATGATATAGACCCAGAGCCATATTAAGTAAAAATCCTGCAAGTTCAGTCTGTAATGGCTTTCTAATGCTCTTAAAATCCCCTGTATATTTTATGATATGCCCATAGCTTGACTAAACACTTTGATGTAGTTTGACAACAAACAACATGTCCATCAGTAGATATTATTGATTTCCACACCATTGTCTGACATACCCATCAGAACCAATTTGAAATGTCTCCAGAGAGAAATTCTTCAGAGATAAAAAACAAAAAAGAACACAATTTCAGGGATTTCATGAACAATGATTGCCGAGTTATTTATCTGCACCATAAAACACTCGGAACTCCTCGGCAATGCTTCTTAGAAGGTTGCATGTCCGAGGTGTTCCGAATGCAGCATAAAGATAAAATCATGGGACTGAGGAGTATTGAAATATCTTAAAAGCGGCAGTGCCAAATAATCTTATCCTTTCCATTCTTTTTAACCACGCAGTGGGAATACAAGATAGAGAGAAACACATTTAATGGAAGCTGTTAACAATGTTACAACTGATAGACATCCAACAATGCATTGCAATCAATCCAAGAATGCAACAGACTAAAACATAAAACATCATCCACAATGCTACAATGTATCTTATCAGAGAATTGAAACGTGACTCTGCCAAATTGTTTTGTTTAGAATTCCTGCATTCCAATTTCTACTTCTCACAATAATGGGTGACTGTTGATGTTTGTTTATTTGATAGGGTTTCATGTCCATGACTAGGTCATATCAAGACAGTAAGAATGGGTGACACATTTTTTTTGATTTTCAAGAATTGATAAAAACATTTACTTGGATATATCTATAAACCATATGAAATAATAATTGAATCCTTCAAAACTGCATTACCTGGTAATTGCATGGTTAAACATAACTCTTAATTTTTGTTATATGTAATTAACTTTTTTCCGATTCAGCAACAGAATACATTGTCTCAGAGTCAATTTATACCAATTAAAGCTGATTATAAGTACCGTTACACTCTGTTTCATCCTTTCCACGGATGAATCAAGGGGGACATAACTCTGGCAACTGGACACAGCACATTTACAGTCTAAGGTATCTCGACTGTAGCAGATCACAGTGTATCATGTAACATTGAAGAGGTTTCAATATTCTGCCCAATTTAACATCTTCGAGGTTGTATCTGTTTTATGTGATAACATTCTATAAATAGCTCACTCCTCCCCCTTCCTGGGCTGTTTATAATCATATGCTACATTCTCAACTGTTTAACTTTACTTTGAATACCAACAATGACATTACAGTGAAGTGCTTTAATTTCACTGGGTTACACTTTTGCATTTAAAGAGTAAAACGAATTCACAGGATTCTGAATTTAGGGAATTTTTTTTATACATGTACAGAAATAACGAATGTGCATGTAGCAAAAAACAAACAGCTGCGAATTAAAAGCACTTAAAAGTATGTACATAACAAATGTTATAGAAAATTTCAAATATTGGGATAAAATTCCGAAAATGACTTAAGTTTGTTAGATTATCATTACTATTACATTATAAGGATGTATGACTCAAACGACAGTGCCCATAAATTTGTTTTGTCATAATAGGATAAACCGATATGATAAAGCACACAATCATCATTCAAGTATTGAAAAGTGGACTTTTCCAGGCAATTATTGATGATATGAAATGGTAAATACACTGATAAGGTGCAGAAAGCCTCATATGACCCAGATAAACTGTTATATCCTCGACTTATTATATTGCCCCCACCCCATCAAGTCATACAACCCAGATATTAAAACTGTTATTTCCTGGCCTTATTATATTGCACCATATCAAGTCATAAAGCTGAAGCTGTATCAAAGATACCAAGGTTTGATGTAATGGCGAATGACAAGGCAATATGAGTTTAATAGTGCATAACTCCCTCCATCAAACAACGTCTAATCGATTTGATTACGGACACAAAAAACAGTCAAACATTCAACCCAGACCTTCATCTGTAATACATCTCGTCCTATCACTAAAGAAACTGCCGAGTGAATATAATCTGAATTGTAAATGAATTTAATTATCATAGCACAGGATGTTACGGACATGAACAATAAAATTGAGGCCCTGAGCTACAGTATTGCATAAAGTCTAAAAGATATTCAAAACTCAATTATCGATTCTGGACATTGTATCATTACTTTCTGTAGTAAACACAACAACCGCTGGCAGCAACCTTTTCCGACTTCTAACAACTATGGTTGCAGATTAAATTATAAGGTTACTGGAAACTATAGGGTCAATAATACAACAAACATATATGAACTCTATTTTTCTCTGCAACGGAATATAATCCGCCTGCGGTTTAATTCGGAATATTTAAAGGACACTCATTATTTTATATTGATTTATAAACATGACAAGATCAGGTTTTTCACGTATAGATTATAAAATCACTGTACTATGATGTTTCCCATGCATGTATCAGTATCAGAATAAAAGTATATTTTGGCATGTCCAATTAAAGCTGTCACTCTTCAACTGAAGTGCGTAATACTAATATGAAAACATGAATTTTAAAACTTAAGTTATGTTTAGACTACAGTATATATATATATCAACAAGGCTTAACTACCCTCCAATTTAAATATAAGAAATTGATATTTTTTCATCACACACAAACAAATATATTTGTTACATACTTTAAAGTTTATTCCATCAATAAAAACTATTTATATTATCCTGACCCAATTACCATCAGGCTGATGTTAGCTGTAAGTGTCCTGGGAAGCTTTCCATTTCATTACTATTGATTATTTGTATAAATTACGTGAATTTCTATGAAACTCTTAATTAACTTAGCGAGAGCCATCTTTCATCAATCATATAACCACACGATGCTTCAATACGCTGTTAAACAAGCTTTCATATCAATAACCAATAACACTCTTCATTTACACAATACTGCTATCATATTTTTCTAACACAAAAATAAATTGCTCAAAAACATATTTGAGGGAAGCTGTTACAAATTTGTTTCATCAAGCTTTTAGGATCAAGTTGTTCAATAAAATGCTGATTTATACTGTGTTTCTATCAAATTGTCAAAGCATTATTTACTACTACTTCATACAAGAGTCCAAGACAGACCATAGTTTCTGACATTCGTGTTTTTAGAAATCTTGGAAATCAATCTCTGCTTCTATATGTTAGTTTTTTTCCTGGTTATGTCCAAGAGTGAAGAAGCCAGCTGAGACAGCTAATATGCCGTTTTGCTTCTTCTCATGGCAATATTCTGCCAGTGGTTAATTATATTCTGAC
>JAUMGZ010229728.1:0-11093 GCA_032359645.1 Pododesmus macrochisma
TACATGTATAATCAGGACTTTGGTTTCAGCTCCTGTCATCCATGTATAATCAGGACTTTGGTTTCAGCTCCTGTCATCCATGTATAATCAGGACTTTGGTTTCAGCTACTGTCATACACGTATAATCAGGACTTTGGTTTTAGCTCCTGTCATACATGCATAATCAGGACTTTGGTTTCAGCTCCTGTCATACATGTATAATCAGGACTTTGGTTTTAACTACTGTCATACATGTATAATCAGGACTTTGGTTTTAGCTTCTGTCATACCTGTATAATCAGGACTTTGGTTTTGCTTCTTCTGAGGTATATTACATGCCTAAAATTGCTCAACTGAAGTAATTCATTCTTTCTCAGTAACAGGTACAAATGGACAAGATTCTTGTAATAACAATTAAGGTGTAATTTTATATCAGTAGTAATCAATAGAGTACATGCATGCCAAATCAACAATGAACTGATCCAATCTTACAAATCAAACATGTTAGATTTTGTTTTCTGCCCCCAAAAAGCAAAAAAAAACCTGTATTGAAAAAAATAAATGAGTCAGTAAATATCCCCTTTGGCACCTCATCTCTGCAATAGTATATCTTGTTTTGTTATTTTTGTTTCATTATTAAAAGCTTTTTTTTTTTTTAATTTATTATGTTGTAAGTACTTGAAATTGATTATCTTCTTTTCCTATATTCCTGAGATTTCCTGGAGCTGGATTGAGACATCTATGTCAGTGATTTATGGAACCTTTTACTTTGGAATTCTAATTGTTTCGACACATTTACAAGTTTTAATAATATTTGTATCTCCTCAGAATGGATTTGTTTTTTGTAAAGGCAGTCACTTTAGAAGACAAAATGTGGACAATAGAAAACATGCACTTGGAGGATTCTGAAAATTATGTCTTCACCATTTCAGGAGTGGATTGTCATGGTAACCCTACAACAAATCACTTTTTATCAGATCTCATTTAAAATTATATCTGAAGTAGGAAAATGAATATCTATTTTATCAGGACACACCCTTTTGAGTAAGGCCAAAAAAGAGATTACTGCAATTTGTATTCTGAGCTTTGTAAGACCATGAAGTCATTCATTTAATAAAAAAAATTCCGTAGAACAATGGGTAGACTGGCTTTGAATGATCTGGGTATGCTATTTGTCAGCTGTGAGGTGCTCATGACACCTGTTTGGCTCAGTCAGCTGCATCAGCACATCCCACATATGCCAGTCTTTGCAGCTTCAGATTGATTTGCAAAGCTATAAAACATGGCAGCATAATATTTTCTGTTTGGAATGCAATAGGGTGTATAAGCCTTTAGGGGCACATTTTATCCCTTGGTGTGCCACCCATATAGGGCTTATTAAGATACATGTAACAATAATTTGTTGATAACATTTTTCTGAAATTTATTGTGATGATATTAACCTTTGATTTAATGCACATTTATGACATTTTTTTTATCGTCATCTGAAATATCAACTTGAGCTGTGGTGATTGCAAGGCACTGGAAGTTCTGTCACCATGTTTTTTTTTCACATTTAAGCTGGCATTTTGATAAATCATTTGTATAAAACAAGTGTGCCTATTTATTCCTATCTTAGATAAAACTTAAATTGATATAGGTAAATTTGATTATTCATTATGTTACTGGTAACCTCTGTATTAATAATGTTTATAAAAATAAATAAATTGGGAGTTGACTTATACATATTCCTGAGACTTGTTTATTTATAGGTACATCTAGTGCACTGTGTATATTAGACACAGGTGTTTATGTTCCTTTGAGTGAAGGGATAGATGTTTTTGCTCAGCATAACTACATACAAAGGAAAGGTGCATATCGGGTAAGAATAGTCCTGTTCAGTTAGTATTGTTTATTAGTTTGTTGAGATATGTCAGTATTCCATACTTGCTCACTTAAACATGTCACTCCTTTATAAGGTTCGCCTTTAGCTCAGGTGCTAACATATCTTTATAGACCTCATCTGATTAATTTGTCTGAGTTCATCATGATCCATCTTGTAACAGATGACTAAGCATTGTACAATGTAGATCTATTTGGATTATTTTTAACTGTGATAATTTTTTTTTAAATGTTTAAAGTTTTGGAAATAATTTAATGTTTTTTAATGTTTAGGGCACTTCATTTAGAAAATATAATATATATAAAACTTTACATTCTGTTTAATTGTTGGTCACAGCAATACTCTTGTGTTGGTGATGTAAATTTGTATACAGTTTTGATTAATGCTTTAATGGGAAACATCTCTGAAATTTTGTCTACATGAAAGTGATAGTTGGAATGAGAACTCGAAAAATGTTCATCACAGAAGATAGAATATATATCATTTTCAAATTGTTAAAATTTTAGGTTGCTATTTGTATGGCAATCAGCGGACCAAGTATCTTTTACGGTAAAATGCAGCCATATTTGAATGAAATAGAGCTTCATGAGCACATTTACATACAAGGACCTCCCGGATGTCAGGGAGAGGCGGCGGAACTCTTCTCTATCATAGGTAAGAGTTAAACATAGAATAACAACAGTACATGTCTTTACATGGCCAATTACTGTGACATTAATTGTTATCAATTCCACTATTTGATTGTCTGTAGTATATTGATTGTCTGTAGTATATTCATATATTTATAAGTATAGATAGTATGTAGTATGATACAGGCACATTGTTTCATTCTTAGAAGTTAAATATAAAAAGAATTAGATATGCTTGATCCACAGATAAGGCAAGACTTTATTTTATTTAACAATAATTTCTAAGAAGGCAATTTTGAAATATGATAAAAATAATGAAGACAGAAAATATACAATGTCCTCTTGTACATTTTTAACAGTGTACAACCATTTGTTGAACATCATTCAAAGAGGCCAGAATCCAATCATGGGCGTCTATTTTGGTGATGGTCAGAATCGTTGGACATGGGAGGAAATTCTGAATAAGAAACGTGGCTTCCTGGTAGAGTGTGCTACTGTGTGTACCAGCAAAGAAGCAATATTCATGAAGGTTAGTGTATTCAGTGTGTATGTTACAAATCAAAAAGTTTTACAATAGCCTAAATCTTCCTACCTATCTTGAAAACATTCACGAGTTTGCGAAAAAAACTTACTTTAAGCCTGATATGCTTAAAACAACAAAGATTTGTTATATCTGTAGAAAACAATGTACCGTATTTGTGGTAAGAGGTTTGCATGTTGTTTTAAAAAAATGCAATTGAATTTAATCAAAAGATAACAAATGGAATTTGCTATAGTGTATCTAAAAATGGTATGGTTTGGTAATGTACAGCTGTGGCAGCCTTTTCTGCTCGTCACATAACTCTGCACTTTGATATACAATTAACAACCCAACATTTTTAGCTCGCCTTGAGCTTTGCCGAGGTGAGCCCTAACCTACATTTATTACAATCTCAAGTGGTATGCAACTAACAAAAATAGAACAACAATTTTGACATATACATGTGCAAAGAATTACGTTAGCCTAAAAAAGTGAAATTAAGGAAACACATATGTGGCGGTACATATACTATATATGATCTTTCTAACAAAGGAAACAAACATACAATCTTAACAAAAATATTGCCATTATATTGTATTTGAAGCTCTCAAAATCTGTACACAAAGATATTACCTCAGTCATAAATTTGTTTAACATTTGTTGTCAGTTTAACGTGATCACATGTGTTTATGTGTGCAGAATAGACCACAAGTTCCATACAGATTTATCTCCCTTGATAACCTATTAAAAATGTTTAGGATATTTAACATGATACCAAACATGTCCTATATATATTAAGAAACTGTCTTTGTATAACATTTCATGATATTATTATCAATACAAGAATAATTTCCTACATAAATAAGTAATATCATGTATCAGATTACCGGGAGATGTTTATATTTAACAAACTTTATCAGTAGTACATAGATTTAATCAGACATGTTATTTCTTGTCTTAAGGCCTTCATATTTCGTGATGACTGGAGATATGTACCAGTTAGAAAGTACTTTCTGATGCATTTCCTGACAGACACAGACAGAGAGTAAGTCATGTTTGTATTACAATCAAGTTTAAAGTTATCTCTTCTCAACAAATTAATTTACAAGTTGAACAACTGTGCAAATCTATACTTTACATTCCTTTTATTGATACAAAAAATACAATTTTTGTGTCTGAAACTAACAAAAGGCTAAGCTGAATTCATTTGTATTTTGATGTACATGTGTTGTGATAAAAGGTTTGCCAAGTTATAGTGGAGAAAGTCCAATAGAAAATCATTGTTTCAAGTTTTAGTCACTGTAGACATTTTATTGAGTATATATTCACTAAAATATATCTAATTTGTAAGCAATGCTATTCAATTCAAATATACTATACTGGCCTTTGGTTAACTGTTTTTGATATACATGTATGGTCAAGCTGTTTTAAGGTCTTTGTTAAATCTGTCAGGGTTAACTATTATTGATATACCTGTATGGTCAAACTGTTTTAAGGTCTTTGTTATATCTGATACATAAGATGAAGAAAAGGAAGCAGTGCGATTGTTAAGCTAGTGTTGTAAATGATTTACTTATTCCGGAAATATTGACTTTACTTTGAATTTAATTAAAGTCTTTTATTTTCTAAAACCATAACAAAGAAAAGGTTTTTCTTAGAATAATTTTCGCTTAATTTTAAGAAAACTATTTCAGACCAGAGATTTTCTTTCCTGACAACCCAGTGGCATTCTATCAGAGCATATTTCTCACAAAAGATAGAGTAAGTAAGATGTTTTATTATGCTTTTATCAACAACAAAATATCATCATAAATGAAGCTTTCATTTTGTAATTACATGTACTTATTAACCTATCAATGTGTACTGTATTGCAAATAACAGTGCACAAATATTCATTTGGTACTTATTATTAAAAACAAACTACAGAAATATAGTAAATAAAGACATTTTATTAACTTATTTCCAAATATTCTAAATGTAATCTAGCTGTTAAAATTTAATAAAATTTTAGGCCTCATTTCACTATCAAAATGGTGGTCCAGAAAATGGTGGTGATCCCATGAGTGGACCAAATATAAGGACAACATTGAAGTTCCTAGATCGTATGCTGTCTGATGCCAAGAATCGGTGTGATTGGATGACAGTACATCGAGGTTTACTGTTAAGAACTCTCATTACAGGGGTAGGTTACTGCGCTTTTAATTGAAGATGATACCTGAGGTACAGTGTGATAATTATGATACAAAAATTGAGTGTTTTATAAGCCAAGAGAAGTCCATTGTATTTCCAATCTGAGATTGTCTTAAAAACTTTTACTAATTTTCTCCTAGAAAAACATTTTAAAGGTCTGTTATAGTAGAATTCCATACCAATTTTTCAATCTTCTTTCCATTGCAAAATTGATGATAATATTACTACTATTATTAGGATTCTCAGAAGTCACAGGTTTGATTTGTTCTTACTTAATTAATACATGATCTTCAGATTTGTGTAGATTTGTTGAATTATATAAAAGAACAAGAATATCTATAAATTGAATGTGCAGTTGCAGCCTTCCTTTCTTTAAATGACCTATTTTCAGTATTGAATTTGATAGGACCATTTAGGGTGGCTCCTGGGCCTAGAGTTTACTTATTATTATTTTTCATTACTTACAAAGTTTTTATTTTATTTACCAGTTATGTCTATTTTTATCTCAGTATAAGGCCTAAATAAAAAGGATAGTTGTATACTAGGTATTACTTAATGGAAATTATTGTAATTGTTTTAGTATAGAACTCCATAGTTATGGGGATATTGGATTGTGGAATTTATGACAATATTTTTAAGAAATAAGGTCAATGATCCTACACATTTTGTTTGTTTTTATGAAGATATGTGTAATGCATAGAGGATATACTCTTTGATGATGAATCAATAAAGTTTATATTTGATCTAGTGGGGTTGATATATATATATTTTTCTCGAGTGCGTAACATGAGTGCAAAATATAAATCTATGATCCCATGAGATAAAATAAAAAATGTTATTTATCATCAAAAAGAGAATATTCTGTTTATTACATTTTGAATGTTTCATTACATCATTGTTCCTATTTTGCTTCTAATGCCACATAATGTTATTAAATGTTTCCTTTTCAATGTCTATAATTTTCTTCAATATTAATATTATCACTAAGATTGACCACTCATTTTACTCGTCTTGCTCTTCTGAATACAAAAATACAAAGTTTTATAAGGTTTATGAAGTTTTTACAATTTGTTATTACCTTGCACTTCTGAAGTGGAGGATAGGCAGCTATTTCCTTTAACATTATTTTTAATTGTCTTCGTGAAAATAACACACTTTCCTCTGAACTAACAGTGTTTGATATTTTCAAATAACAGTAAAAAATATTGCATTTATTTCATTAATTAATTCTTATTTACTAAAAATATAATAAATATCTAATTTTTAATTTTTGTTTTTTCAGCAAAAGACCCACCTAGCTGAGACTTGGAGAATGCTGCACAGTATGGCTGGACAGGTAGAGTATTGTATAGCTATGATTGACACGCTACAGGACATGGTGCAGTTAATGGTGGAATATATAGCATACAACAAGGAAAAGATGGAACAGGAGAATACACTTGCGAGTCGAAAAAGTCGAGGAACGGCTGCTTCTAGATCATCAAAGCAATCAAAACTGGAACTAGAGGTCAGTCTAGCTGCTTAATTTTACCTTTAAATAGAGGAGTTGCTTGATTATATGATACATATATATATATGTGAATGTTTTTCTTTAAAAGCCAATGCAATGTTTGGCACTTCGTCATTTCATTACAGGTCAAATAAATAAATCAGCTTATAGCATGTCTTTTGATAATATTTAGTTCTATAGATATTAATGTGACATATATTACATTATCTCTGCTGACAGGACTGGATTGTTTCGAAACAGCTCTCTAGAGGAGTATGTTATATATTCCTATTTGTCTAAGTGGGTACCAAAATTCTTGGCAAGGCCTTTTTAAAGTATTGTTCGGGTGTTGTTTTTGTCCTTAATTTACATTGGAATTTTTCCCACCCTTTTGGCTTCATAGCTTTATCTGGGTCATATTTTCTTTAAATTCATCTTTTAACATCTGCAGATGATGGTTGATCAGTGGATAGGCCTTGAACATGGAAGAAATTCTCTAAAAGAGAATCACAGAGAATTGATTTTCCTCTTATGAATATATATTTATTGGTGACCCAGTTTAGTTTAAAGTTTTGTACTCAAATGTGAATTCATTTTAGTCCACCTGGACTTTGTCCGTCATTAACTTTCACATTTTAAACTTTGTCTCAAAAACTACTGAATCAATTTTGACCAAACATGCTGTGAATGCTCTTTGCATGGTCCCCTTTCAGATTTGTTTGATGTTGCCAAATTTTATCTACTATGGCAACACAGGCTTCTGATTGACTGAGACAGTTTTGACATCTTGTCAAGAACCGAGGGTCAGATTTTCTTGAAATTTTATGTAGATGTTCATTGTATGGTCCCCTTTCAAGTTTGTGTCTGACATTGCAGAAATCCATCCAATATGGCCGAGGTGGCTTCTGATTTGCTGAGACATTTTTGACTTTTTGTCAAGAATGAGTGGTCACATTTTCAGTAAACTTAATATGGCTGTTCCTTGCATGGTCCCCATTCAGAATTGTTTTAGAAGTTTCTGAATTCCATCCAATATGGCCACCCTGGCTTCTGATTGTCTGAGACATTTTTGACTTCTTGTTTCAATTACTTCTCATGATTGGCCGATCTGTTTTTACAAAACTCATGACAGATGTTTATTGCATATAACAAAGCATATCGAGTTAAGAATCTTACTCTATGGTTTTAAGCTAGTATATACAATGTACTGACTTTGTTGGTTTTGTAAATAATTGTTATTAAATCTTGCATTGTTAATGTATCCATGTGGACGTTAGAACCCAAAGGGCCTCTTGTTTGTTTATGACGTAATCAGTTTTGCTAAAGATGTACATACATTTGTATATTTCAACAGGGACCTATAAGTGAACTGTTCCTGAGTAAAATGGTGATGATTTTCCATCAGAAAGTTCTACAGGTCTGTAGTGCTCAGATCACTATGACTGGCACTGAGTTAGCCTCCTTCATTGAAGCCAAACTCAAGACAGCAATAGAAGAGGATCCTCAGTTAAACAACTTTTACTTAGCATATGAAGAACAGGTAATTATTTAAAGATGAAATACGGGACAATTTGGCATGTAAGGGGAAGATCTGTCCCCTAAACTAGATTCAATAATTGAGGTTAACTGCTTAGGAAAGAAATTGAAAAAATATTAAGAACAGGTAATTATTTAAAGATGATATACGGGAAAATTTGGCATGTAAGGGGAAGATTTGTCCCCTAAAAACTAGATTAAGTATTTGAGGTTAACTGCTTAGGAAAGTAATTGAAAAAATAAGTAGTTATTGTTATTACATGATTTTGACTGTTACATTTTCTATAAAACACTGCCAAAGGATGAAACACAATAATTGAAATATTTATAACATTCATATAAAAAATAAATTTTTAACAGCTAAATGTTTATTTATTTAATGGTATGATATTATTAGTTATTTAATAGTATGCTTGTCTCCTTTTACAGACACTCTTCAGACTGGAGGAAGTCAAACAAATGTTAAGGCTTTTACAGGACAGTATTGCTGGAGACCTACATGAAATCAGTCCTATTGCAAAAAGCTCAATTGAAAATATAGATAAGAACGTGGAACCTGATCGTCCTAGTTCTGTAGCATCAGTAATGTTAAATGATCCTTCAATGTACAGGCGAAGTCTAGCACCACAAAATATGAAAACCATCTTAGATTAACAAAGCAGCATGTAACAAAGGGCTCATATTTTAACATGGAATCACTGATGACAGACCATCTGGAAAGAATGCTGTTAAGGCTGTCACTTTAGAAAGGAACTACAAACTACAGCAGTTACTGACTGTTTTCAGCAATGTGACAGGTTTATATCAGAGATCATAACATGAACCTAATATTCTGTGTCTTCCCAACAAATGTTGGCTATACATATATAAAAAGGATTAATGTTTGAACATGCCGTTTATGATTCCACTATACAGTGCACTATTAAGAAACAATCTAAAATGCGTAGAGTTTAAAATTCCTAATTTATTTTACTTGTCTGTTCAAAGAATATGGGGAGTTTATGTTTTCAACCCACATTGGCATTGCAGGTTTAAGTTTTAAGGCAAGTGTCTCAAGTAACAAAATTTTCTTTATTGTAGAATACCTTATCATTCATTTGAAAACACTCTTTAGTGGTTATAAGCTTGACATGACATGATGTGAATATAGGTCACATTTATATGCATTCAGAGTTCTTTAGGGGATATTGTACCTACACAAATATAAGGTTAAGGTTTTGGAGCAAATGCTTTTAGTGACAAATATATGTGCATGTACACAAGACAGATGGAAACTTTTCGCATGGTATATATAGTTCACCTTTACATGCATTTTGGTATGCTTTAGGGGACATTTTATCGAGTCAAATATCGGGTTAGATTTTGCAAGGGATATAAATTATAATAATGTGTCAAAATTACAATTTATCCTACAAACTGAACTTAAATACTATTTCATGAGGGCATGTGTAAGTGTACATTAGATTTAGAGTTCTTACATAAATTCAATATTCCACATATTTCCTACAGTAACTAGTTAGTGTTTACTTTAGCGTCCATAAAGTGCTTAAAATCCATCTTCTTAAACCAAAAACTAATTCATGTTCTTTTATTTATCGATTGCAATGATGGATATTGTTTTATTACGCACCAGTGTGTAAACAAAGTTAATGTTACCTTTAATGTTCACATTTTTTATATGTTCAAGGGAGATAATTACTTGTTAAGGGTAATTGGAGCTATATGTCCACATTGCTGAACTTTGTAAACATTTAAGTTTAAAATGTTTCTACTCACTGTTTATAATTATGTAGTTAATTTATTTTATTATTGCGTGCATTGAATGCAGGGTGTAATATGAGAACAGCTTTAATTTGATAACACAAGGTTCCCAATGAATAGTACAACTTATGTGAATCAAATATATATATGGGGTAATATTGGTGCTGTTACAATACATTTTAATTGTTTTCATACTTCCGTCCATTTCTTTACACCTGTGATAATAATTACATGTTATATATTTAAATAATTATAATTTAGAACCTGTACATAGATTTTGAAATAAGTTGAGACTTTGCCAATGTAGTACTGCTTACAACTGCTTTTATTATAATAGCCAATGTTATTGAACACTTGTACTATAGGTAAGAGCAAATGTGCCACACTGTTACTTATATGTTAATGCTTAAAAGATGATTTATGAAACAACAAAGTTGTGTCTTGGTTCTAACTTGTTATGTTACAAAACAAGAATGTGAAATGCGCACTGTCAGATGATATTGAAAGAAAACCGATCAGGCTAAATAGTCTGTTAGTTGTTTTAACTAGTACTTTGAGGGGTCATGAATGAATAATCTTTATTTCCTCCATCATTGGAGATTCATGTAGAACAAACAAATACAAAACATAAATTACAAATAAGTTATGAAAAATACAGCACTCATGCACTCATACAAAACACACACGCTCATACGTGCACATACGCACGCACGCACGCGCACACGCATACACTTTATATGTATACATATATATATATATACGGTATTCAATCATGCACGTGCAGTACTTCAACATGAGCGCATATCTGATATCAGGACCGAGAGTACGCCAACAAGTGGTTGGGACTATCCCTGCGCTCCAAGTGGCGCACTAGTCGGTCCAAAATCAAACATGCGCTTGAGTACCAACGTGCATGCTCACAGGTATACCTACTTACTAGCACACGCTTACAAACTCAGAGAATTATTTATATACAATAATATCAACATGATGTGTCATAATTATTATAAATATATTTGACTGTGCGCAGGCATAGCGACAGTGTGATAGCGAGTAATCATTTATGGAGTGAATGAAAACACAGTAACACTAAGTTTTGTAGACTAA
>JAUMGZ010229739.1:0-11092 GCA_032359645.1 Pododesmus macrochisma
ACAACATCAATGACAATCACTTCTACAGTCAGCTATGTCAGTTTCTTTAGGTACTTCATTCGTCCACTACGGCCGAAGGTCAATCTCCTTATTTTCCCATTCTTGATGTCCCTGGTTCGAGTCTCCAGTCGGGAGCCTTTTTTTTAATTTTTCTCTATTTTTTTCGAATTTGTCTGTTCCTTTTTCAATAGTCCAAAGTGTTGACTTTTGTTTTCAACAATTGGTTTTCTAGTTTTACATTGTATTCATTAGCACCATCCAAAGTTTTGACAATGTTACTTTTTTAACCTGCATTCATTTGGGAATTTTTAATGTTTGAATTAAGAAAAATGTATCCTTTTTTGCCATTGAGAATGAGGTCTATATTCAATCCCAAATCTTGTCAAAGAAAACCCTTTTCTCAGTGTAAAACTGTAATGTTCATGTACATGCATTTACCTGTTGCCACCAGTAGCCCTGAGTTTGATGTGAAGAGCATTTAAACCTAAAGTTTTGCACTTTTCTGCCACATCCTGAGCTGCCAACATAGCAGCGTATGGAGAAGCCTCATCTCTGTCTGCCTTGACTTTCATGCCTCCTGTGATACGGGCAATAGTTTCCCTAAAATGAAATGGAAAACATGGATAAAATACAAATAGAATAAAGTAGAATTTTTGTTCCACGATACTAAAAATAGAAGCAATAAATTACGCACATTCTGGCTAGTATTAAATACACTTTACCAAATAATAAGATAAGATTTCAATCCACTTGAAACTGAACATTGAATAATGCAAGACTTTCATGACAAAAATCTGCTTGTTTTAAAATGGTTGTGAATTGTAACCTTTTTGATAGATATCAAGTGTCAAATCACAAAATTTAGCCAAAATCAATCTTGGTTTATAAAAGCAATTGTAGGGAAAACTTTAATACTTAATTGCAGGAGAGTGTCAAATATGTGCAAAAAATATATTCTCTGCGAGTTAAAATTTTAAATTTAAGTAAAGAGTCAAGTCTCAAACCCCAATAGAATTGGACCTCATTAACTGAAGCTAATTAAGTTACAGAATAGTATAAAAAGTGCTGAAAAATACTGGTCTTCGAAATTAGCTCAAAAGTATGATTAATACCGAGTCTTATAACCATGCAATTCTTATAATGTGTAGTGACTTTCAGTCCGGTAACTAATCCAGTCTGATGGCTTTCAACACAACAATGTTGGCTGTCTTGCCAGGTCTGCCCATACAACTTAGGTACAAGTGATACTTTTCTCTTTTTCTAAGGTTGTGGTGAACACTTGGCAAAGCACAATGGCTTTACTATATTTTCTAGTGTTGAACTTTGATCCCAAAATCTTTTGCTATAATATTCAGCTGCATCAACTTACTTTCCCGATAAATCAGTCACATGAACGAAAGTGTCATTAAAACTGGCAAATATGTGTGCAACACCAAACACATTTTCTCCTTCTTTGACTTGTGGTCCAAGACTCACTTGCTCCTGCTGTTGTTGTTTTCCCTTTCTTGGGGCCATTCTGAAAAAGCAATTCATACTTGCATAAGTGTGTTTCAAAACATTAAATATATGCAATACTCAAAATGTTCTTTCAACAATAGTTAATAGGAACCACAAATCTATTTGAACTTTATGCAGGAGTGGGATGGCTGTTAGCCTGTGAAATATACTTGACAATGCTTACGTACTGGACCATGTATTATTCATATTGGAACTAAACTCATTTTTATTCTGTCTGCAACATGGTAGAATGAACCATTGGATTGGGTCAGATCAGTAAATCATGCACAATTGTATTCTTCAAGAAATTCAATTTCTAAATTATTCCTTTTTTACCAAACATTATTGATTTTGAATATCATCAATATCATATAATGGCCAAAATTATTTCCTTTGGTGGTCAATCTACAGCACACAAAACATCACAATTACTAAAATAAATGTGACTTTATTATTGACCCAGTCTTGGTCGTCTGCAGTCAGATTTGTTGTGTCTGAATTGTGCCATAGGAATAAAGGGAATAGAGCTCTTCAAAGATTGTCTGCTATGTTTTTTTTTGGTTGCAAAGACGGTGGCTTGACTACCAATGATCTGGTTTGCTTATCAAACGAGCCCCCATAAGAGGGCGAACAGACCCTTAGTTCGAGTTCCTCAGACTTTCTGCTAGTGATGGGCCGATGATCAATTATAATTTAAAGTTGATCGGTTTACCAGTTCTGATTCGATTATCGATTACAAATGTTTATTTCAACATGGCAGACCACGATGCGGTCAGTGTGAGTATCCACTTTTTATATAGGAAGGAGATCTGATTTTCTCCCGCACAAGCCTTATATAAAAGTAGACAGAAAGTTTGAGGCAACACGAACGAACAGGCCCTGTGCAAATGGACACAGACAAACAGGTATATTAGGGCGAACAAACCCGTAAACCATGGTTTTGGGACTGAGCTAATGAAAAACTCCTACAGCACAAAAAAGTACAAGTATTTTAAATTTACAACTGCAATTATATTAGTGATACGACATGAGCAAGTAATGAGCTGAATTCAAAATATTATCTCTCGTCTATCGGTATATTGACCACTATAACGTTTGACTCACTGCTATTCGTGATTGATCTCATTTGTGAAATACTCAGACAAACATCTTAGAAAGCCATCTTGCATATTTCAAAAATATATCACAAAATATTGACGATCATATCACTTTTAACACTTTCCATGGGTGATACGAAGTGATAATAATGTCAAATCTTAAATAACTCAATAATCTCAGCAAATAATAAGGTACATAAAACAAAGCAAATATATTTAGGATTATCTCAGTAAACATAGATAGTTTTAAAACTTAACGATTGTTCGGATAATAGTGGATTTAATTCAGTGTTTTGGTATGCATGATACCTGCAAGATTGGAGTTAGAAAAGGACTTCCGGTTAAAAATTATCGTAAAAATACGAGTAGTACCGGAAATATCCGAACTTACCCGACCGCTCCCGAGAAATTTGTTATTGTTGTACTGTCGAGGAGTTCGACGGCATATTTGACACCCAAATAACTCGGTGTTTCTTGGCTTTAATGTTTCATTTTCAGTCATTTAAGTAAGATGAATTACTAACTTATCATTTTACCAACTTCTTTTTATTGAAGAATGGTTGCATTTGGTATTTAATTGTGTCTTACTCCGGGCATCGGTCTCGGAGCAGTCGACACAAAAAAAACCAAGCCAGGCTCAGTTTGGACCTGCGTTTGGTGCTATTTGAACACGGATAAATTAAAATTATGGCAATGGATCTAATGTTCGATTGGGACAATGAAGGCGACAGATATTCATTTGAAGATAGCGACCGATTTGAAGAAGATTCCCTTTGTTCCTGGATCAGCGAACCCGAAAGTCTGTGTAATAATTGGCGAGGATGGAAAAGACAAAATGGAGGTCAACCCTCAGCGATCATACGAAATCAGCAGGGTGAGTTGGCCGGAAATCGTGAGCGGATTAATAAACACAATGGCCTTTGTTTTTACTTCAAATAGAGTATAATATTAAATATTTGTTAATAAGCTTGTCCCCTACACGAAACAAATTTAGCAATTGAAAATTGTGTGCATGCAAATCAGCTGATCAATGAAAAGAATGAAGAACAAGCTTGGTTCTTCTTCATCCTATAAAAAGTTCCATACACTGATTTACAGGTTTTCAGTCTTGTGTGAGTTAATGATTATATGTAGTTTTTAATGCATCTTTGTTTAGCGACAAAGTTTGTTTTCGTCTGTGCTGGCAGAAGATCTAGACATAATTGAAATTTAAATGTAAGGACACTCAGATTACCAGCTGACAGTGCAACATCAAACCAGTCCCAATAACAATGTTAATTACGGTGCGATCATGCATCTTAGCTCAGTCTGCACCTTTACGCTTTTTCAGCACTAGTCCGAACAAGCAAATTAGTATGATCTATTAGTACAATATAATGCAGAATTTTGGAAAATTTCACATCCGAACCAAATAGGACAAATTATTGAATTAAGCAGGAAACAATCTATTTTAACTTTTTAGACCAAACTAACTGTAACATAGTTTATTTTGCAGCATGTGTATGTACAGTAGATCTATATTATTTGATATTCTAATCATTGGTACATGTGGTACAAGGCAGGTAGCCATACATTGTAGGTCTGAAAGACTGGAAATTTGTTGTATTCCCCTTATGCATATGACAAACTAGAAAGTAACCAAATAGGCTTAATAAGAAAAACACATTTTGATTTGACATTTTTGTCACTGTTGAACATATTTGGCCTCCAAAGTGATAATTATAAAATTATTGCTTTGCTGATATTCTACATAAAAATATTGACTGAAATGAAAGTTATAGTAGTTACGTATACACACTTGCGTGTATGATGCTTGTATAATAGAATAAACAATGTTACAGGCCATGCATATATGTCACAGGACTCGGTGGTAGCTATAGTTAAGTTCTTAACCAAAGGACAACTATATATACATTGTATACATGTACATATATAGCTATAGGTCTACCGCCAAGTCAATTAACATTACACTGAAAAAAATGAAAGAGCATTGTCTAGGCCTGTAAATTAAATTTTCTGTCTTGGTTCATGCCGGTTATATCCCTGCCCATGTCAAAGCTAAGACGTTAAGATTGGGTTATCTTATCACTCCCTTTTAAGCACTCAACATTCTGGTTAGTGGAAGGATTGGTTGGCTTAGTGCCAGAATAACGTGACTGAGTGAAGTATCATGTCAATGTACCAGCTAGTGCATTATATTTCATTGATACAGCACTATAAAAGTCCCCCCCCCCAAAAAAAAAACAAGCACTATAAAATTCGCCATTACTACTACACACTGCAACATTCAAACACCATCTCTATATGTCATAGACTTAAGTTGGAAGGGATGTTAAACCCCAATACAACAGTGTTCAAAATACTAATTATTGTATTTTTTATCACTATACACTTAATCTTTACATACTGTATACAGTATATCACAGGTCAAGATTATTATCATATGATTGAAAGTTTATTTAAACTTAATTTCTTTTTTTAATTCTTTTATATAGATACTGATGGTCCTTGTCGATCTTTGGTTGAATTGGCTGCTCAAGCAGTGGCTTGTAATATACCATTTGAGGCAGTGGAACTTTTCCCGCAGCCTATCCCTGAACAGCTTCAGTTGAGAATTGCCTTTTGGAGTTTTCCAGAAAGTGAAGAAGACATAAGGTTTGTAAATTTGCTACCATGATCTTCAAACTGTTTGACATATATATGCCCCTAATTAAGTATATGTAGAACCTACCAAGAAATAACATTTATACTTTATTATTATATAGTTTACAATCATATTGTTAACCACACATAATGTTACATATATATTTGTCAAGCAATATAGAGCATGTTTCATGGACACAACACTATAACTCAACTAATGGTTGTACAAGTATATATCACATATGATCAGATGTGATTAATCAGGATTGGGATTGGATACGAAATTCATTGTTTCAGGGAATTGGAATATGTCCTTGTAAACTGACAAATTTACAATACCTTGGCTTGGTCTTCAACACATTTTAGTTCCATCCAGCGTCCTCACTGCGGTAAATCATTAACATCAACAAACATGGTTTTCATATTTTAAAGGTGCACTGACTTTTGTTCAATACACGTTGCCTATATTAATATGTCGTATTGCCACCCAAAAAAGACTGATGATCACTGTATTGTTATATATACCACTAATAGATAATTGTATTAAAAATAGGTTATCTAATGCAGTTCATGGTGTTTTGCACATATTTGACAAGTAACTTATAAATATCATAGATATTAATTAATACTAAGAATTTCTCTTAATTTTCAGACTCTATTCCTGTTTAGCAAATGGCAGTGCAGATGAATTTCAGAAAGGAGAACATCTGTATAAAGCAAAGGCTGTTAGAGAAGCTTTGCAAATTGGTAAACCATAGCTTCCTACTCCCAGCCATTTCTTAATAAGGCCAAACAAAATAGTATGTGTGGTTCTTATTACATGCTGAAAAAATTAAAGGACGGTGACTAGCAAAAACATTTTATTTTACAAAAACATTTTATTTCATAATCCATTCATTGACGTTTAAATTTTGATAAAAATTATTAAAATGAAGCCTTGAACTAATGTTGTATTCTTTCACTTTGCCCTCAAAATGTGCATTTTTTTTTTAAACCCGAGGGTCACGCCTTGAACAAACTTGCATTGGTTCTCCTTTCCCTAGATTTACTATAAACCAAAGCATTATGATCTAGGGCCCTATATAGTTTATTAGAAGATTTTTGAAGTTTTGTCAAATTTTCCCTCTTTTGGCCCTTATTATTGGACAATTATTTCTAGACAAAGCAATCATTGATAAAATAAATTTCAAAATCTTCGAAAACAGTAGAGATAAGCACAAACGAGGTCGTCACTGCGACATACAATTTGGCAGATTTTGACTTTTTGTTACCACTTGAAGGTTGAAGTTCTTTCGCGCCTGTAACTGATTTTTATTGACTAGAAAATATTTACCGATTACTTTCACATAATTCTTTATTAAGATTTCTTGAAATAACATCCAAACCAGTTATATTCACATCATAGTTGAAGACCAAACGTTGCTAGGTTCTGCAGGAGTTGGCAAAGCACGTCTTAGTCACGTGTGAATATCATTAACTATCAAAGGGAAATTCCCTTCAAACAACAAACAGTTGCAATAGAAGAAAAATGGAAACGACTATTGTCGTGCTTGGCAGTGGACATGAGTAACGTAAAAACGACAATTGTCGCACTTGGCGGGATAAGGGCTAATATTTAATATTAAGAATCAAATTCACAAATTAAAAGGACAAGTACATTATGTCCAAGCACATTACACCAAATTTCAACCCAAGAATCACTACGGGGCTGTACACATCACACAATGTTTCTTTGGATGATAACGATGTTTGATACTTGATTTTCAACTTGTAACCCTATTTAGGAAGTCCCCGTGAATTTTCTCAAAAACAAAGCAACATTCTTATACTTTTATGACACACCATCAAAAAGCAGAACAAACATTGAAAATGATTGCGCCATTTTAAAATGATGTTCGCAGAACCACAGACAGAAATCACTGACGGATTCCGGAATTTATATTTTTTTTTTAACGGGAAAAAAATTTTAGGGTCGGCGGTTAAAATAAGGTCGCTTGCATAACCAGAACCACACATATAATTTCATTTGGCTTAAATAAGTTCAAGTGCAGAAACTCAACCCTTACAGTTTGACTCCTTTCTGCATTACAACAAAATATTTCACTGGTGCAAAAGTATAGTAGCAGATCTTCCATCTAAAAATTAGAAGATCATAGTTTAGACCTCAATTTTTTGCATAATAAATAAAGTTTTAAAAATGTGTCAAACTTGTGACTTTCAATCTTGCATTGTCTTAAATTGAACCCATTTTGCACTGTCACAAATATAACCTGTTCCTACGTGATTTAAATATTGTTATTATGCTTTTAAATGGCGTCAAACTTTCAAGTGTTTTTCCAGTCTATTGAAGAAAAAAAACTAAGAATTTGGAGAAATATTAAAATTAAAGTTTTAGATATTTTTTTAAATGTTATTTTACCAAAAAGAAATAAAACTAATACAATAGTTACAAGTTCTAACAATTGGAAACAAAAGCAGTGTATAACTTTTCCCCCCAAAGGGTCTTTTGTTTCTTGTGTTAAATGTATAAAGAAAACACACATTATTTTTACTTCCCAGAAGGAGAAAAAAATTAATTGAAGCCATTTGTATTTTTTTACCATACTATTACTGTATTTCATTTGACAGGTTTCCATTTGAGTGCTACTGTGGTCCCTCCACAGGTTATGGCTCAGTCGAAAGGTAGTTTCAATGTGGCTGTAGTGTTTGATCGCAGAAGGATATCAAACTGTATTTGCACTTGTAACAGTTCTGCCTCCTGGTGCTCTCATGTGGTCGCCCTGTGCCTCTACCGTATACACCAGGTTTGTCAAATTATATAAAATAATTATGATCGACGGTTAATTTCTTGAATAATATTATAGCCTGTTAAGGCCTTGAATAATTGGTGTGACTTTGGTAGCCCAAACTTACTTCACTTTTCACTGATTGGTGATGGGTTTTTGAACGATATTATAATTTTGTAAAATTAGTGTTATGTTTATATGTATTACATATTTAGATAAAGCAAACATATTCTATGTTAATCTCTGATTTGGGCAAGTAATACCTGACTTATGATGTTATTTTTAGGCCAATAATGTATGTTTAAGAGCACCTGTGTCAGAGTCCTTATCCAGATTACATCGAGATCAGCTACAGAAATTTGCTCAGTATCTCATTAGTGAACTACCACAGCAGGTAAAGTATTGAATCTTCAAGCTAGTTTCTATTTTCACTAGAGGTTTAATATTCTGAAAGTTTTGTCTTAAATTAAAATAAGAATGGGCATAGATTATTAATGAATTCAAAGAGAAAAGGTCGGAACAAATTTATATAATTTTTAATCAAAATAGAACAATTAAAAAAGTCATCATTTCTAATAGTAAGATGAAGTATTCATAGTGGGTGGAAAATGTATTCATATTAATACAAACTCTATTTGTATATACTTGTATGATTGTACATCAATTTAGTCATCAAACACACAGAAAAACATACCTATTGTCATATAATTCATATGATTTAAAGTGTCTTATCTTTAATTTAAATTTTCTTATTCTACATTTTAGATTTTGCCCACAGCACAAAGGTTGTTAGATGAGTTGCTGTTTTCACAAGAAACAGCTATTAACACTGTTTGCGGGGCTCCTGGTAAGATGCATTTTAAACATGACAGGGATTTTTCTAGGAGTGTTTTAGGACCGAAAACGGTCCCGACCTCAATGAGATTTAAACAATATTTTCCCCAATTTATGTCAGAAAATTCCCAATTTAAAAACATAAAAAATTGGGTTTTTATTTTTAAAAAGATAAGACAAAACCGTTCATTGTGTGCCTCCATCTCACTCTGAACCTCAAACGATGTCCATGGGCTTGGAGGATCCCAGTAGGTAGCAGGACCGAGCAATGTTCAAACAGGTCAAATCAAGAAAATTGATTCTGCTTTATGTTGAAACTAGTCCTTTTTAAGTGTTCCTCTTTTTGATGCCACTAAAATTGTCTATTTGTTGTTGTAAGTCTATTGTCATCTTTATACAAGAGTGCATTGTGACTGTTTTCCAGATCCAACTGCAGGCCCTTCTGCGAGTGAACAGACATCTTGGTGTTTAGATGAAAAGACGCTGCATGAAAATATTAAAAAGACTCTTGTCAAGTTTTGTGTTCCATCTCCTATTGTTTTTAGGTATGAATTTCATTGTTTAAGTCATATAATATAAACAATCTTTTTGAAATACAGAGTGTTATATAATCATTGAACCTTAACACTCTTAGTATATGCTATTACAAACTTTTTTTTGTCTCACCTTCTATAAAAAATTGAAGAGAGAAAAACATAGGTATGCTATATTCTGACAGTGATAGTGGCGTCAACTGTAAGCGAAAGATGAAGACTTTTATTAAGTATGTGTACAGTCAAACCTGTCTTATGTGACCTTGCAAGGGAAATTAAAAATAAGGTCACATAAGACAGGTGGTCAATTTAGAAAGGATCACATATTTTCAAAGAAAGATACAAACTATTTATAATGTTTAATTAAAATGATTATGGTATTTATTTGTAAAATATTTTATACATATTAGAACAATAAAACATGAGCATTTACTAAAATATTCAATAGTGTTTATTAAGATGAGCATGGTATTTGTTTATAAAGTATTAGCATGTGTCAGCAATAAAACTTAGCATTTATGAAAATAATTAAATCTGTTCCTGTTTATTATTAAATGTGCAAGTCAATCATAGTTATTGTCCACATGCTAAGCTTATACACTGTGAAAAAGTCTACATGGATTTCATAATGATTAATGGTATTAATTGTGTAAAGTCACATCGTACAAACAACAATAATCAAGTATAAATCGGTACAACTACAATTACCACATGCGATCAAGGTATAATCGGTACATCTGTCAATCAATCCAATAATGGTGACATTCTTGTCCTGCGGTTACTATTTCATAACTATCCTCACAGTCATCATTTATGTCTAAGATAATAATCCACTCTCAATGCCTTAAAATTAACTAGCTTTGCGATAATTAACACCTGCAGGCGACCAAGTTTACATCAGGTGCTTTGTCGGTTGTTTTCACTGTTCTCAAAGTCTGCTTTTCTCTTTCTTAAATTTTGACTTTGGGTTTTACAGATTCCCGAATCCATTTCAATTTTATGTGCCACCTTTCTTGGATTAAATCATTTAATCGTATGCACTCTTTCATTTAAAGTTAAAACTTTTCTTTTCCACATCAAAGTCATGTTGACTAATTAGGCCATGATGGCTTCCACTGATGCACAATACTCGCCGAAGTCAAGTTCGCATGAGAGATGTAATTTTTGGCCGAGGTTCAGAAGACATAGATAAATAATGTTCAAAGACATTAAAAGAACAAGCGCATGTGTTACATAAAAATAAACACTTTGAAATATCGAGAGCAATGGGGTAAGAACGATATCTCTTATTCGTTGTGCAAGTGTGACGTACTTCCACTTAGAAATACTGCGCACTGGTTCCAAACAAATCGCTCAGATGTAGACCTTATCACTTCACTGTAAAGTTTATAATGAGAGGGGATACACTATTAAATCCAACCTCATATTGTCCATCAACGATGACAGTGTTTCACGTTTATTTGTTTCTTCTTTCTGCGAGGAAATATCCCTTGAAAAGCTGAAAATATATTAGAATCTACATCATGCATGGGTGAATACACAATTTCATAAGTTAGCCTCTGTGCTCAAAAGTAAATACGGTAAAATACTTTATTAATAGAATTACAAAATATGTTCAAATAATGTTAATTAATTAATGTATAATAATTTTTTATGTTATCAATTAGCCGACTTTTTCTTTTGCATCTTTGGTAAACCGGCG
>JAUMGZ010229750.1:0-11091 GCA_032359645.1 Pododesmus macrochisma
CAAGGAGTGACCCTAGGATCAAAAATATTCAAATGCCAATCCAGATGGACGTTAAGGCCCCATGGGCCTCTTGTTATGTGAAAATATTGACTCTGTAAAACTGATGTATTTAAGGTCTTCATTCTCTTATACTGGGAAGTAGAAATCAAAGTGTATAGCGGCACATTGAGTCTCGGCATCAACCGTTTTCTTGTTGTGGGCTGTGCTGTGTGAAAATGATTGCATCATCTACTTGAAATATAAAATCTAAAAATAGGATGGAAATTTTCGTCACTTTTTGCGTCGTAATATCGCACATTAGTCATTGTTAACTCATCGATTAAATAATCGATGTATTCATTTCTATTACATTTTCGAAGCAAATGGATTAATAAGAGGAAAAGGATTTATAGAAGTGCTTTGTAACTTGTTTCCTAATCCTCAATGTTTTTGTATTATATATCATGTATGCATTAACGAGACTAAAGTATTGTTAAAACTTAAGGGGTAATATAACAGTAGTATTTTTAATAAAAGCGTTTATCAACACCCGCAACAACAGCCACCACCAACACCGCCAACAACAAGAGCATTGTAAGATCACACCATCACGATAAGATATGTTTAGTTTATTTTAACTAATAATTAATCAACACATAAGGTTACGCCCAATGAAATAAAAGACCACAAAAAGGCATAATCATTAGATTAATACAATTTAACTTACATATGAAGCAAGGGCAAGTGATATCAAAATGGTTCCCATCTTGAATAATTGGTTTACACCCGAGCTCTGTCACCAACCCAATGTATACACAACGTCTAAACATTCATTTTGGTGACATCTTGTACTTCGGTAAACTATATCCAACTTCTCGTGTCCTTTAATGATAGATTAGCATAATTCTAAATATGATCTCTCGTGCTACATGTATTTGCACCTTAACGAAGCCAAATACGATATTGATTTAGAGCTATATATAGCTCAGGGAAATACCTGTGCTTTACATCTTTATATAGCGAAGGGGAATACCGGATAGATAAATATTTCCCCAAGACGTTTAACCAGAAGTTCCATATATGACATATAAGTTTTATTTTTGTAATATATACGTTATACGTCCCTTCTTAATGTGTATCGTCCATTTATTGTTTCAGAACTAAATTCTGTCGTAATCGCGAAGAGCTCAAATCGGAAAAAGAGCTGCTAAATGGGATATAGACTTAGAATAAAGTATGGAATCTGGTAAGGATTATGTAAGATTTCTTAAATATATCATAATATATTTTATATAGTTATGTAAGATAAATGTGACGTACATAAGATATCTTATGTAAATGATTATATGAGATATATTTTACAATTAGAGACTTTATATATCGTATATCGTAAATGAGATATCTTATATGATGTATAAGGAATCTTATACAGTATACAAGCCTTTCTTAAATGCTATATAAGATATATTATATGATACATATGCATGTTATATAAGATATAGTATAGCTTAAATACTTTATGAAATATTTGTATCGTTGCATGGTATATAGGATATCTCATGTTACACATTTATCGGAGGCATGATTCAGGTTGCATTTTTTGTATATAAGATATCTTATGTAATACATAATATATATCTCAATAAAGTTAAAACCATCATTGTTGGTTAATGAATACATGTTAAGTTTGCTTGTCTTATATCTTTCATATTGAATGAACTATCTTTACACGTAAAAACCTGATTCAGTGTTAAATTGGCTTATCATAGAAACGGTTGTTTTAGGAGTTTCAGAGTGTCGTGAAATTGTTTCTATATATGATATCTCTTAAAACTAATTTAAATAAGGTATCTAATAAAGCTTACAAAATATCATGTATAATTGTAATATAAGATATCTTATAAACAGTTCTGTATAATATATACTATATAGTTTATAAAATATCTCACATACTTTATAAGATATATGATATACTTTATAACTTGAGTCATATACATTGTAATGTACGTTAAAAGATATCTTATAAAGATTATGAGACATTTTATATAGTTTATTAGTTATCTTATCTTGTTTTTATAATAGTCAGAAATGAATTAAATACACCATTCATATATCATCTATAATAAGGCAGACCAGACCGTCACATATTTAATTCTCCGTTATCGTTGTATAGCCACAGAACGTTACAAGTTCAAGTTCTTTACAAGTACTTCTTTTAATGACGCTTACAATAACACATATATTGTATATTTTCCATATTTGATCAATACGGTAAATACCGTATATTCATGACGATTTTATATCATTTAATACAATTAAATGCTACATTATAAGCAAATTAAACTTCACAATGCTTACCTTTAAGACATCTTTGCAATCAACTATAGAATAGAACGGGAATTTCCAACATCCGGGTAGATAATATAGAACTGACGAAATAACACCTATATATAGCTATCAGTGTAAGAAGCTCGAAATAGACTGAGTATTGTACGACAGGGTTGGTGCATTAATAACGTAAAATTAGCAGCTAAGGTTACAAATGAATATTAATATACCTACCAGTGTCACATGGAATGAATCCCAATAAGCAAATGGAATGTTTACGCTGCAAACTGAAGATTATATTGATGATATCTAGGTCTGTCAATTAAAATTAAAATTATAAAGCCCCATATCGTCTTTGGTATATCTCCGTTGACGCTAGCGGTTGTTTTTAAAATATAGTTTTTATTATTTCATTTTATTATTACTATTTGGGGGGGGGGGGAGGGGGTATGTTTCGAATCTAGAGTTTTCCCCTTGAAATGTTTAGCGTCGTTTATTCTTTATGTTTTAAGCATTTATGTCAGTCTTTTGTCAACGATGCATCTACCTTTAAGATTTAAACATGGTTGATTTACATTGCTGACAATTCGCTTTATAACAACTGTATTGTTTTTCTTTTTTTTGTGTGCGTCCCACGTGTTCCTTTTTTTTCTCATGTCTATGAACTTACGGCTTTTGAATATCGTCTTGGTTTTTGGTATTTACTACTTTAAAACAAAAATCGTTTGGCGTCAGTCCTAGGTCCATTTGAGCGGTGAGGCACGCTTTTCGCAATTTATTTTATTTTACAATAATTTGATTGAATATTTCGACTCTTTCTCCAGAAATCTTTTTTTTCAGCAACTTATACAAACTACAACGACAAAATAATAAATTTTTAATTATTCAGTGAATGTAAATTGACTAAGTATTTTTTTAAGGTATTACTGTATTACAAAAATAAAAGAAACACAAATGTAAGCATAATAAAGTACATATAAACTGATTTTAAATCCAAAGCTTACAAAGTGTATTTATGCGAAGGACAAATTGTTATTGATAATTGGTCATCTTCATTAAACATATATATGATGCTTGATAAGAAAAGTGAATGAGAATCAGTAAAGCTTAAGTTTTCAGTCACTGACAAAATAATAATTACATTTAGGAAAAGCTGAATTACGATAAATAGATTGGAATATTTTATTTTTTTGTACCACAAGTTTCACAGATATAAAACCAACAAAAGGTTGCTGTGACGCACATTTTCCGGTTAGACATTTTGTATAACTTACAGATTTTTTCCTCTTTTGGTATTAAACCTTTTCTTAGGATATTTTACCTAGCATTACTTTTGCCACTTGTTTAAATCTACGGGGAATATATATATATATATATATATATATATATATTTACAAACATTTTCAGTTTGTTCTGCCCTTGACGTTTAACCGTCTCTGATTGGTGTGACACAACCAGGATCACAAAGCTGCAGCCAGAAGATTTTCTCGGGTAATTGACGCACCCAAATCCTTTACAGAGTAAAAGCGTCAAGCATTAAAGTTGTGATTTGCCTTATAGCGAGACCTCCGATCTATAACCTTAGTATGACACTGTTTATCTATACCAGTAACACGAACATTTCATCCAAGGACACCAGTGTTTGCTTTCAATATTAACTTACTTATCAAATTTAAATGCTAAAGAACCAACACGAAATATTTGTTCAAATGAAGGGACTCGGCACCAAGGGGGCATTAAAAGGGGACCAAAATGGTGTAGATTTGACAACCTTCAAAACATTTTTAATCAACTAGATTGCCTAGACCTTAATGTTTTGGTATGTGGTAACCTTGGGGCATGGGAAACCAAGTTTATTTAGAGCGTGAGGCTGAGGTCATGGGTTACGCGTTTTATGGTCAAAGTTCAGTGGTATAGCCAATACGTGTATGTTAACTTTGCACATTTTCGACTTCTCCTCAAAGTTCAACCCCATAGAAAATATGTTGTCTTTTCAAATTTTGGACTTCTTGTCCTAAAACAACTGGACCAATACAATCTAAACATGATAGGAAGTGACTTCTAATCCAAAACAACTGGACCAATTTCAACCAAATGTACATAGGGACAGAGATACAGATTTGTTCAAAAGATAGGCTTATCATTCATGTGTTTCACTGGTTAATGTGTGGGAATGAGGAAAGTTTGTGGAAAATGTTCAATCTTCTAACTTATAAAATACCAAAATTAAATGATAGACCTGTTTCAATTAGATGGACGTTAAGGGCCAATGGTTCTCTTGTTTACATTTTATGTATTCTAAAATACTTAATAGGGAATCCTACAAGTTGAGATATTATTGAGAAAAAAAACTAGTATAAAGAGTTGAAATGCGTTACGGATTAGTTAAATTAAGAGAGAAAGAGAGAGAGAGAGAGGAGGGGGGGGCTTTGGAAGTGTAAATAACTGGGAAAACAAGAAAATGCTAAACTCCATTTGACGGAAGTGTGATACATCTTCAATTTAACTATGGACATCTTTTTTTTAGTTCAAAACTCTGACAGATCATCTAACATTTACTGTGTCAACCATTATGTACAAAATTATTCATATATTCTAGACAATTGGTAGTTTTAGCGTCCATTATACCTACAATGAGGGACATTCATTTAAAGTTATATCTTTCTTTGATCGAGGATGATGCACATACATAAAAAATGAAGGCGAAGAAAATATAATAAAACATTTATATCTTGTTTCCTAGATTTTTTAATTAATGAAACAGAAAGCAATGTACATATATAGAAACATGGTTTTAAAGCACAGTTCTAAAACATAATTCACTATCTTCGAGAGTCATACACTAAGAAACCATTCCATTGTATTATATTACTTTGACTTTACTTGCATTATTTCAGGCACATGAATGCCATATCTAAATTATAGATATTAATTACATCACGTTCTTGGCTTACTTTTACATTCAGTTTTTAAAAATTCAATAATTTGCAATTTTTAAACAATACAAAAGATGTTAGAAATAGTTCAATATTTATTGGTAAAAAACTGTTTTTATAATATTAAATTAGCTCAAATTATTACAATCCCATCAAAGCTTCCAATTATATTATATCAAATGTTTTGTTCATATAGTAAGCCTAGATGGTGTGCAGAATATGTGTGACATGCGTGATACATTCTGTCAGTAACGAACTATATTTTTGTACATTTGAATGATTTTTTCACATGTTTCTTATAATTAGCGCAATGTCTAGTGTACCTTTCACATAAGATTTCAACTTCTCAAATTCTAGCTATTTTTTGGTCTCAGTTATACGTGGACAGTTTGAAATTAAAATATAACTATTTCTCTATAACGTTATCATTTCAGTAAAAAACAAGAAGAAATAGGATCAACAGAACAAACGCTATTTACAAACAAACAAAAGTTTCATCAAAAAGTCACCACAAGAACTAACCAGCCAAATGAGACTCTTTTAGTTTGGGCATTAACATTTTTTATTAAATTTAAAGGAATCCTAATGCAATGGAAAACATTTAACCGCCACCAGGAAGACAAACTATATATAACGAAAACTTTATTGATATTTCAGCTGGCTATGAGGAAAACAGCAAGTTTACTGTCATCGTTACTTTTTCACATTTTAAACATCTTCTCTTACACCGCTGTACCAATTACAATCAATCATCCCCATATATACAAAGCGACGATGATTTTATCTTCATATGATAAATTTGAAGAAAAAAATTATAATTTGCAGACTATGTTGTAATAGAATTAAATCTAGAAAACAAGGCAAGTTTCCTTTAATAGGAAAAAAATATAGACAATTTATTCTAAAAGTAAATTTGGTTTCTTTAAATGTAATACAGCATATTAGGATTTATTGTAACTCTGATATGTTTTCTGTACAAAACAAATGACAATAAATCGTGTACTCTTTCTGAATTACGCTTGCTGGTTAAATAGTGTTAGTGCTATTTTCTTATGGGAAAAAGTCATTGAAACAATTTCATGACGACACACATTACCCGCGTTTTTCTTTTAATTCGGAACATTCTTGATCTATTCAGCTGTGACGTCACAGTCAAACAGCTTTAGTATAATAAAACGCCTCGGCTGTGCCTTGGAAAATAGTTTCAGTCTTTTGGAACAATACTTGATATTGTCCACATAGCCAGTAAATAAGTATATAATATATCACATTTAAAAAAAATACAACTATCCATACGAGGCGGAGAAAAAGGAACAACATATTTCAAGATTAGATGTAACAATGTAAAAATAAGATACATAAATACAACTTTTCAGAAGCTCTGGATTACAGTTGCTACAGTATAGGATTAAATACAATAAATAGATGCAAAAGAACCAATAACCCCTTGTGTTGTTGTTATTGTTGTACATAAGAGACCATTTACTAGTTGTGGGGAAGCTAAAGGTTAGTCAAACCGGTGTGAAATTAAAAGTATTATATTATATTTCATTTTTGGTACATTTGACACAAATTTGCTTATTTCCCTAAATGTCAGTGAAACTAAACATTCGCATTCATAAACTTAGATATACAGAGGACCATTGTCAATAAGCATTAACATATATAAACATAAATTGAGATTATATGATGAAACCTTAATTAAATTTAAATATCAGGAGGAATTTAAATACCAAGACTTGTATAACATGTTTTTGAAAAGAAAGGGGAAACATCTTATATACTCGAAACGAGGTTATGGGCTTTTGTGACATCTATACAATATGGATACATGTGTTCATAATATTATTTGCAACAAACTGAAATATTACAGAATAAAGCAATTTAGGTACAAATTAATTAATGAAATAATAACGTAAAAATAATTGCAAAGATGAAAAATCGCCAATAATAGAAAGTATATATTATGTAATGTACCTGAAGACTATGAATATTTATTTATCAAATTAAATGTTTTAGAATAAACCTTTTAGAGAGAGAGTCCATGAAACAATGTTCGTTAAATGAAAACAGGAAACGTTTATAATATTAAGTAATAGGTTATACAAATCCATCAGAAAAAACATGTATAGAAATTAACATAAATTTATCAATTATAGGTTATTCGTAAATATATAAATATTTTTTCTGTTGGATTTTTATCAATATATGGCAGACCATTTAAGTGACCGTAAATGGAATGTACTGGATCCAATAATGCACACTTAAATCAGAATTGACTTCTTATACTTCTATTCAAACACGCATATTGTACAATTGGTAAAACATATCCTACCGGCACTTTAATTTTTTTTTTAAATATTAAACCGAAAACTGTTTATGCGTGCGTATATGTGTTTCCTTTTTATCTGAATATTGTGTTAAATAATTAAAAGAATGTAATGGCTTTATAAACTATTCCTTGATTATAATCAACAAACTAAAAAGAACACGTAGAAGGGCGTCAGAACAATAGACTTAAACACATACTTAAACCATGAAAACAGCCTGGGTATGAAGATGCATCATAAGTAGCGAGTGGTAAATTGAAACACGGTTTAGATATAGATGTTGATTCTAAAGATATTGCTAATCACTGAGCTGTACAGAATTGCATACAAAATGTATTGAACAAATTGATATATTTTGAAAGATGCTTTTATTGCGTTTAAAAAGTGTAACATTAAAAAATGAAAATTCAAATATTTCAAAAATGTCTCACGGTATGGCTTTGTACTAACATTAAAGTTGGTGGGAATTGCATCTACTTACCTGCTGGCTATGAGGATAATATCAAGTTC
This sequence comes from Pododesmus macrochisma, assembly GCA_032359645.1. Classification (NCBI taxonomy): domain Eukaryota; kingdom Metazoa; phylum Mollusca; class Bivalvia; order Pectinida; family Anomiidae; genus Pododesmus; species Pododesmus macrochisma. The sequence goes on from JAUMGZ010229750.1 coordinate 8,084, forward strand.
ATTGTCATCTTAAAACGTTTCATATTTCTGACTTCTTCTCCTAAACCGCTGGATCAATTTAAATCAAACTTGGTAGGAAGCATTCCTAGATGTGCAAAACGACAATACATTATCCTCAAATGATAAATGTAAGAAAATTATAAGTTACAATTCTAAAACAATACAAAATATTTGATTCTAGTGCAATATTTGTTGGTCAAAAACTGTTTTAGTGATATGAAATGAGCTCAAATAAAGACGATTAAATTAAAGCTTTCAATAACAAATATCCCCGTTAATTGTATATAAAATGCATTAAGAGCACTGTGTTTAAAGAAAGATAACTCTTGTAATAACTGGTTGACTTTATTAGGGTGCGAACGCACATTGTCTTTTCAGCCCAAAAGGCACTGAACAAAGATATGCAGAACTAGCCATACTTTGTTTTATATAGTAAACCTAGATAGCGTGCAGAATATGTATTACAAACGTTATAAATTCTGTCAGCTTTAGTATAATAAAACTCCTTGTATGCGCCTCTGGAAATAGTTTCTGTATTGGGAACAATGAACTTGTTATTGTCCACATAGCCAGTAAATAAGTTTATAATAATATCACTTTTAAAGAAAAAAAAAACAACTATTCATACGAGGCAGAGGAAAGGAACAAAAACTTTAAGACTTAGACGTAACAATGAAAAACTAAGATGCATACATACAACCTTTTAGTAACTCTGAGCTTTAGATTACAGTTGCTACAGTATAGGATTAAATACAATAAATATAAGCAAAATAACCAATTACTCTTTTGTGTTGTTGTTGTTGTTGTTGTTGTTGTTGTTGTTGTTGTTGTTGTTGTTGTTGTTGTTGTTAAGAGCCAGTCAACTTACTCGCTTATTGGGGAAGTTAAAGGTATAAAAGTGTTTATTAAACTATGGAAAAACCCGGTTGAGTCGGACAGGTGTGAAATGAAAAGCCGAACCAAATATTTCTGTTTTGGTACATTTGACACAATTTTGCTTATTTCTCTAAGTGTCAGTAAATATAAACATTCACATTTATAAACGTAGATATACTGGGGACCATTATCATTAAGTCATAAAACATCAACATATATTGAGGTTATATGATGAAACCTTAAATAAATTTAAATTTCTAGAGGAATTTAAAAAAAAAATTTATATAACATGTTGCTAATTAGAAAAATGGAAAAACCTTATATACAGGTAACGTTGGTATAGATTTGTGACATCTATACAATGGAGATACATATTGTTATAATTTCTTTTCAACAATATTAAAGATTACAGAATATTTAGGTACAAATTAATTCATAATATAATATCAAAAAAAATCATTGCAAAGATAGAAAATCGCCAATAATAAAAAGTGTATACTATGTAATGTACCTGAAGACTGTGAACATTATTTTAAAAAATGTTAGATTTTTAAAACTTTTTGGAGAGAGTACATAAAACAATGTTAGTTAAATGAATATATAAAAAGTTTAAAATATTAAGTAATAGGTTATTGAAATCCAACAGAAAAAAATATAAAAATAAATTCGATACATATTTCTGTGAGATTTTTTTAAAACATAAATCCTTCCATTTAAGTGACTGTAATAAGGCACACTTACATCAGTATTGACTGTTTGTATTTATATTTAAGCAAATATATTGTGCAATTGGTTAAACATATCCTACCGGTACTTTGATTTTTTTTTTACAAATATTGTACCAAAAACTATTTTATGCGTATGTATATGTATTTTCTTTTTATCTGAATATTTGTGTGAGACATGGTTTATCGACTGCATTTGGATATTAACACTAACAGGACACTACGGAAAGATGTTATGAACTTTAAAATGTATGAAGGATTTAGTTTTGTGAAATGTAATGGAATGTAGATGCCAAAATTGCAGCAACATGAATCGATACATATCTACTTTTCTTGTTTAAAATGAGATGTTGTCGTTGTGTCTAGTATAAATGAAAAATAAAAAAATAACGAAAATGGGTAATTAATTTTGTGTGTGTGTGTGTGTGTGTGTGTGTGTGTGTCGAATAGTGAAAAAACATCTTGAATATAATTTACGTTATGTACTTCGTTCTTTGACTTGTAACTTGTAAGAAATATGTGTACATGTAATTTGTATTCAAATTAAAAAGTCTGTATAATAGAAAATAAACTTCTCGAATATACTTTACTTTATACATATACTTTATACTCTTTAATAACTTTTTTAACAAATTGCTTTTCTGAGACACAAAAAGGAGTCAGAAAAACTGAAAAAGCATCAGCTTTTTTAAGACTCTAAAGACGAGACACTTAAATGATTAATGTTTCTCGATCCTTCACACACAAACATATAATTTCATTCTTGGTAGAAACCATTTCTATTCTTATTAAAACTTTCTCTTAATATTTATGATGCCCCGGATGGGAATCGAACCCCAAAACAAGACTTCGACAATGCCGCCTAGCCGAGAAATGCCAGCGGCTTAACTGACTGAGCTACAAAATAACACACAATAATGTTTTCATAACTCATTATCATTACATATATAATTGATGAAATAATAACAAGAAACCCGTCTATCTGGTTGGAATAACACTATAATTTCGTTTTTTATAAACTTTGTAATTTTTCCACCTATTTGATACTCTAGAAAAAAAACTCTGGGATACAAGCTCCACCAGTTGAACACTTGGATTTGGAGGAAAAGTTGAAAATGTGAAGTGTGGACGGACAGACGGCATTTGTATGAGAAAAGTTCACATTAGGCGTTGAATTCAGATGGTGTGTTTGTTGTTTACCAATCTGATTAAAACCATATCTACATTGCTCCCGTTATTTGGATATCGCATCGAAGGGTAGATCTGAGGAATACCAATTGTTAAGGTCGTTTCCTGAACCAAAAGTTTTGAATAATTATGAATATTTATAAGATATTCGGACCAATCAAAACCCGCCTTCTATGCGATCGTTGGGATTGAGCGTCAAAATGGCTACCTTGCTTACCG
>JAUMGZ010229761.1:0-16145 GCA_032359645.1 Pododesmus macrochisma
ATGAGCGCGTTTCTGGCGATACAGAATCCCTCATCCAAGCTTATCATAGTTTCCTTCTTTTCAGGCATGGGCGCATCCCTGGCGACACAGAGATCCCCACCCGAATTGAGCGTAGGGCCATACCTGGCGTCACAGATATCCCTACCTCCAGGCTTTTCTACAGGAGATGACTTCCTTTCATCTGCTCCCTTTTCTCCCACAAAGGAAGCAGCCCTTAGTTTGACCTCTTCTCAGGGCATCTCACTTCAATGTGGCCAACTCTTTGACAAAAGTTACAGACAGGCTGACCATCTGTTGTCCTTAAATTTCGCCCTGACTGCTGTCGTCCACGCTCTCTCCAGTTGTTTCCATAAAAACCGGGCCCTCCTTGACCTCTACCAGCTGTCATTTTACCCAGCTGGGTAGCCAAAGTGTTCACCTGAGTAGCCAGAGCCCTTACATCATCCCTAAGGGAGGGTTCCTCTGTAAGAGAATTGCACTGTCTGGTGGTCAACTTATTGTTGCATTCTTCACGTGTGGCTGTATTAAATGCTTCTTCAAATGTTTTAGGGTTTGACAACAAAACAAACCGCTTAATGTTGGCATTAAGTCCTTGAAGAAAGTGTTCCTTTACTAGAGTTTGTCTCTGTTCATGGGGCATATCACTATATGCTCGTATAGACAGTTTGTTTATTTCTGAGGCAAAGTCATCGACACTTTGTCCGTCCTTTTGTTTTGCTTGAAACAATGTACTATAGTACATAGATTTGAGCTCTGTCGGCATGAATCGTCGTTTCAGGTGCTGACATATTTCCTGGAATGATATGTCTTCATCCAACGTGTCGTAAAACTCGGCAGCTCTGTCCCTCAAGTATGCTGGTAGAACTAAAGCTTTCTTATCGTCATTCCATCCATTTGCCTTACTTATACGGTTGAAACTCTTAATCCAGGAATCAACATCATCATCCAATGTTCCATAAAATATTGAAGGTTTCACATTGACACCTGAGTGTTTGTTGTTGTCTTCCTCAAGTGGATCCTTTTGTCTGCGCGAATTCTTCTTTGCCATTTTGTTTCAAAACGTGTTCACAAGTCAGTCAAAGTTCATTGTTTATAAATTCTGGTATTGTTATTCCATGGTATATTTGTAATCCCACCGCTGCCACCAAATGTGACGGAGCCACTGGTTTGCTGTTAATTACGCCAGACACATTGTTTCTATTTACAGTTTTATTTACAAAGCAACTATTATGTACAATCTACATTACAAAGCATATGTCCATCACAACAACCTTTCAATACACACGTTCTCTCTGCTATCTGTCCCCTTTCCTAACTAACTCAAATCATCTCCCTCAGTCTATAATATGGCACTGATACCACTCCTTCCCAGGACCCTGGAACTTATCATTCCACATATCACACCAGCTCTCTGACCCTAACTTGACAATATTTATGGGGCTCATTCCATTACAATCATTTCTCTACACCTCCAATTTCACCTCTAATCTAATAACAAATAAACGACCACACAAATCTCTTTGGCCACTATAGATCATTGCAGCTGTGCGCAGCAATGTTTCTCCCTCTTATCAACAAATTAAAAACAAATTAATTATGTCTCCAATTACACACACAAAGATACACTCTTTCACAACAGACAACAAAGTAAGGTCATGTTATAATCCAACTTTGTATTGATTGGCCTTTAATTTGACATAGATGACCAGGTCATGGCAGTGTTAATCTATCTTTGATTTGGGTATAGATATTTGTTCTTAAATTAAATTGTCTTCAGTCTCAAATTGACAAGACTCTAAATTTCACAGTATGTTTTGTACATGATCAAAAGACAAAGGTCAGTGAACTCTTGAATTGAATGAAAAAGTGTTAATAGTTGAGACCATTGATAAACACCCATATCAGGTTGATCCAGTCTATAGAATGAGAGGGAGCAGATAAGTGAACAATTGTCACCTTGATAAGATCTTCCTCTAATAGCCAGTGTATGCTACAATTGTCGCCTTGATAATATCTTCCTCTAATAACCAGTGTATGCATGCCTGCTTTGTTACAATAGTTTAGATATTGGACATGGATTATATGTTATAATAAATGTCTACTTGTGTGAAGTCTGCCAACATATCAAGATGAAGATCTTGACCACCTTATATCCAGTTGTGTGTAGTCTGCCAAAAGATAGAGAACTGTGACTGACCCCCTACTGAACTATATTGGTCAGTGGATGGAGGGTTTATCAGTGTGTGACTCCCAGGAGAGGGATATTAGTGGACACAGCTCCTCCCCTTCTCAGGTTCACGGGCTGTCAAACTCTATTAGAAATGATCTCATTACTGTTAATGATAACACGGATTGTGTATTAAGCCCCTATGATAGGTTTGATAACCCTCTTGGTAACATTTAATGCTATTGTTTATTGGTGGTCACACTGAGGTTGTTAATTCATGCAGTAATAATTAAGTAAGGGTGCGCACACGACCAATTATATGATTATTTATAAAGCACAAATGTCACTTTTAATGAAAACTTGGACAGAAACATGCATTAACAAAAGGCTTATGATCTGGATATATAATGAGGATATAGAGCTGGGTTGTTTACCCTGCATTCATCTCAAATTCTTGTCTTGTATAACTTTTTTTTTTTTTTTTGTAATACATGTATCTTAACTTGTGTCTGCATTGTAATTTTCTGACATTGAGAGAGAAATAAATTTTCGATTCATTGTTTTGTCTTTTTATGTTGTTAGAACAATCATATCGAGCCGTACAGATCATCTTATTCCCGTATTTAGTTAGTGCATAAGATTAATTTTCAAAGTCTATTGTTGTCTGGGAAATATGGTAATTTGTGCTAATCTGGTTTGTCTGTTTTCTTTTCCAAGTTCTCTATGAAAAAAGCTGTCAAGATCGAGGGTTAACTTCTAAGGAAAGATTTTTTTAATGTTGTTATGTATAGTGTGAAGAAGAAAAACTAAGTTGATTATGAATCTGTATTTAGAAAGTTGTCAAGAATAATTTGAGATTAGTCATAAAAAATGGATATTTCATGTATGACTTGTCTTGTAGACTGATGATTCACAGTGTAACACAATGCTATGTTCAGGACGTTAGTGTTATATAAGGTCCTTTTTATCATCAGTTTGTCTTTATTGAATTGTAGTTAATAAAGAAAACAGAAATACTTTCATTGAAATACATTCAAGTGTTTCTATTGAACGTAATTCTATCCAAAAATTAATTATAAACGTCCTGTACTACAGACTACATTAAAATGAGGAAATTTGTGGAGTTGGGAGAGAAAGTTTTGATTTATATTATATGAATATGTCATTAGGCAAAGTTGAAGTTAAATAAAAAGTCTGACTTTTATTTGGCAGACTGGCAGAATTTTGATTTATGTGGTGAAAGTTTAAATTGTTTGTGATGACACATTCTAAAGTTAATTTTTAACACTTTACATACACACAGAGCAACTAGTCAAGTTTCTATGTTTCTTGTTTGGTTCTTTTTTGGTGTCTGATTCATATATCAGTCTTCTTCTTCTTTTTTTTGGCAATTTCGGTATCCGTCAATTATAAATCTGCTGTTTAGCATACTGGCGTTGTAAGTGATTACGGGAAAAATGAATGAAAAAACTGAGGTCTCTTGGGTACACGTAGCAATTTGTATGAAAAAGAGAAACTGTTTTATTGCAGAATCTTTTTGGGTATTATAATGAAAGTTAAAGTGGTTTATGTAATTGATCTTTACTGTATTTAATTTCAGCTGACACCACCAGGCTGTATGCATATAATTAAAAGGGTAAAATTCATTAAAAAGCATGTGGGTAATTTATCTGTCAATCCATCAAGAGATGCTGGATATTACAAATCAAGAATTTGTTTTGTTACACAAGATGATGCTTAGAATGCTCATGTGTCCTAAGGGGCCGCGGTGGCAGAGTGGTTAAAGTCGCTGACTTGTAATTATTAGCCTTTCACCTCCTAGTTCGATCCCCGTCCGGGGCGTGCTAGTGTCAGAAAGTTACCAGTGACTTGCCGTAGGTCGGTGGTTTACTCCGGGTACTCCGGTTTCCTCCACCAGTAAAAACTGGTACGTCCGTAAATGACCTTAGCTGTTGATCGGACAATAAGCCCTTAATACAAACAAATCATGTGTCCTAAACCTTCTATTCCTCAATTTCAACGTGGTATGTTCTATAACAGTGGAAGGAAGGGTCTAAATTCTAGATTTGGGGGGGTTTACAGGCATTTATTGATAGTTGATGATACTTTCCTGTCAGTAGTGATCACTACTTTGTAGTATTAAATCTCCTATATAATACTGATGTACAGTTAATGTTGCAATGTAGATAGATTGGTATTAATCATAATATATGACAGGTGTATATATATATATGTGCACTTTTATCTAGTATTAGTTAACCCATGTGATAGGTAAGTCTGGGGAATTTAATACCTGTGACATGCAATACCTGTAAAATTTGTAATGTAATATGTAAATATGGGAAATTGTTATGTTTCAATTCATGAGCTAAGTTTATGCTATAGAGCACTGTTAAACATCAAAGAAAACATAGTACAGAGTTTGAATACATTTGCAGCTTAACATTTTCATATTTGAAATAAAAAAAAGACGCAACATCACTAAACTGAAACAAAGAATTTTCTCCATATCGCACTTACAATATGGTCACAAGCTTCAAGTTTTGAAATCATTTTAACTGAAAGACTGGTAAGGAATAATTAATATTCCCTTGAACAAAATCTCTATGCAAATACAATAACATAAAGAGAATAATAAAAAAAATGAACTGAATGTCCAGATACTCAACCAGGAAGTATATTTACAAAGAGACGGAAAGTGGAGATAACCTTGCAGTCAGAATGTCCAGATGGAGGGAACATAAGTCATAAGGAAGGGAGAGAGTCCCACTGAATCAGTACAGTTTAATAGAGCTGTTACCTTTATTATTAATTGAATCTGTCCACATGTCCAGGTATGACATAAATAAATGCAATACATATCAATGTGACCCTGGGTCACAGACTGACAGGCTGGCCCTGGTAATACACAATAATTAGTTATAACTAATAATAATGTGATGGTCAGTGATTTACTGTCACCTGTTCATCTGCCAAGCATAAATCATACATACATATGTAAAACAACACAATTTTATGTAAGGAATATAGGTATCATATATACCTGGGAGTACAGGTATTATGTATAGGGACTTACAGAATTCAAGATTTGATTTTCACTGTCATGTGAAAATACAATAAAAATTAAACATTGTAGTACTTTTATTCTATCAAAAGACATATGGAACTATGTCCAAAGTTGAAACATGAAATATACGTCATTTTGACAAAAGAAATATGGATACCTAGGACCATAATTTCTGCAGTTGTATTATGAAATGGTGGCACCCAGCACGTCCATTTGCAACATTCTCTTAGACTTAAATTGATATAGCCTTTTATCTAATAAAGAAAATATGATATTGCCTTAGAAATCTTGGTAAAATCTTTTACAAGAGAAATTTTTTTTATTTTTATTGTTCATTTTTTTAATGACTTTCTTGAAATTAGATTAAAATACTAAACTTCCAAATCATTTAACAGAAATGTTTATTGTAATTAAATGAAGTACAAAAGTAAAAATAAAAGTTGTTCATGTACATAGAATCTTATGCAGGTTAATCTGCTGCCATTGGTAACAACATGAGTATATGCTTTATAAGATATTAAACCTGATATTACCTTATCTATGTTCCATGGATTTAAAGTGACTTTATTTGTACTATTTTTGGTCAATCTTAAATGATTTTTATTGAAATGTTTCTGCATGTCAGACATAATGTATGAGGTATAGGAGACGACTGGTCGATTGTGAAAGTTGACGCCTGTTCCTAAAGTTTGAAATAAAGATATAATGTCTGATATACTAATTCATGTTAATATGTAAATACAATAGTGAATATTTAATACTTTAAATGCATCTTATTATTGATAAAGATCTTCAATAAGATTATCTCAACCGACCAAACCGATACAATCTCCGATATGCCAAGTAATGTACATAGTATACACACTTACAAGCAGACATATTCAATAATTTTTTAAAGTATTGTTAAAATTTTATTAACTATTGACTTTTAAATGAAAGCTCGAGCATAAAAAGTGTAGATAGTAATTTGATTCAAATACTGATAACAATGTTTAAACAAACATGATTGTATTTGCTTGGTGAGTGTAAACCCATTCATAATGCATCATTACTTTCAAATAATAAAAAGGGCACAACTAATAAAACTTATCTTATTGACGCCTCAAGCTAAAGTGATCAGGTTATTTTGATCTGACATTTTCTGAGTTAAAGATTAAGGCTTAAATCGACTTATGATTTATTTTTTCTAAAAAGTCTCTGCTGAGGAAAGTATAATTAGAATACAAGATGAAAGCTAAATTGCCGGCTCTTTAAATCCTAAAGGAATGTTCTTGTCATTTAGAATTTTGAATTGTTTAATCTGCCTGTAACATCTGATGTGTTAGTAGGATAAATAATTACCAAATGTAGAATATCACCAATCAACGGACAATTAAGATAAATGAATTAAGAATAGACAAGATCTAGATAGATAAAAACGTGAAGCCAAAAGTAGGATGTAGTAGAACCTGATGTTTAGGACAAAAACTCAATCCAACAATGCTATTAAAATGGCACTCCCACTCTGCAATTTAGGTATACATGCAGTCAAAATAGGAACCTGTTCCTCTGAACAGCTGTTTTGGACATCCCAGTCTTCATCATAAGAGAAGATGTCATGATGTATGATTCAATGTAATCAAAAAGCAGACAGACTGACAGAATGAACTATTCATTTATCAAAGGAGCCATGATGAGACAACCACAATTATAATATACGCTACCTAGTATGTTGTTACGTCAAGTTCTTGTTGTCAGGTTGAGACCCAACTTACTTGAAAAATGTTTAGTACAAATATAAAATCATAAATTCAATGGTTTTAATTCCTCAAATTTTAATCTTATGTCTAAAGATGAAATATTAAATTCGTTGCAAATAAAAAGAATTATGAGGAGATAAAGGTACTGGCTTAACACACAAATCAGAAGGAGAAGAAGATTAAGGCACTTATATTCAACAGCAAGGAGTAAACACAATTCTCACATCTTTTTTCACACTCATACGAAACATTTCACAAGGGGACAGTGAAATCATGAAACCAAATTATGAAAAGCCAATCAGACAATGAACAAATAGTGCTGCCACCCAGTGTACACAGTCTTATCGGACGGAATGTCCGAGGACAAACTATCAGAGTACACACTGTAATCAGACAGAAGGTCCCAGGACAAGCTATCATGTAACGATAGGTAAAACATACACAATATACTCAAATAGTCATCTACATGTTAACGTTTGCTCTCTCTAAATAGTCTACCACACAGATGTCCAGTCCCTTAGTTTGACCATAGGATTCAGATACTTGGTAACCAGTTATAGTCCACTTGTAATCATTATGTGATATGTTCCTGAGGGCACTTAGTGACCACTCCACTGACCGAGGTGTTAAGACCTATTTACTATTGTACTTAGTCTCTTATGCAAGGTTAAACTTTCCCTGATAAAAATTATTCCATTTTTATCTCGTATTTGCTTTCTTTACAAAGGGAACCCAATGCCTGTTTCAATGGTCATTCAGTACCTTGTGAAACTTTAATGTCCCTGTGTATTCCATCTTATACAGGTATTAACAGTGTATATGGTTGCCCAGTTTCAGGTTGTTGACCGATGACTGAGCATTTTCACATAAAGATACAGTGGTTTTATATATATAGATGTGCATTAAATTCGTAGAGTTATAAGAAATAAAATGTATAATGGTTTGATCTTTTTGAGCTTCTTTGTAATTTGCTTTTAGACTTGTCAAACAGATTTTGCTCTGAAGTTCCATTTTATATAAATCTTCAAGAAAAGCAACTGTATGTGTTAGAAAGAAAAAAATTATTTATGTTCTTGGACTCATCCTAGTGGATCTGATATATGTTTATGATAAAGCAAGTTAGGCTGTTCCTGCTTGTAACATGTAACTTATCTGTAACATGTTAAAACAGCTGTTTTCTGAATGCCTTTATGGTTCCAATATAAATATTGCCTGCACCTGTTATCAGAAAGAAACTTGGGTTTGTGGAGGTACGATTAGCCTACAGGTGGGTTTTTTAGCATGGAATTAGAAACAGTAGCATATCTTCTTCAGAGAGTAAATATTGTGTAACAGATTGCCAGTAGTGTATAATATGGGTGATTGATAAAGGCCAATCCTTGGATGTACTTGTTAAAACAACAGCATCATTCACCGTTAAACAATGTCTCCAACCTATTAAAAAGAGAAAGGTTCTTACTTTTTATGCATTCTATTAGACATATTTAATTGTTTTGAAGCTGCAATAACCTATATCTATATATAGTCAACAGATATATTCATAAAAAAAATACTTAATTATAAAAGCAGCTTAATTCTTAGTATTTTTTGAGTTTCTGTAGGTTTCTTAAATATTTTACCGTTAAGTATTTTGCCCCTACATATATATAATGGTTAGTTTTCAGTGAATTATATAACAGTTTATTTGTAGATGAATTGCTGAACCATACTGTTACATACTTGCCAACTTTTTGAAATTTTCATGGGGGAGAAAACACATAGCAAAATCTTAAGATGTCTTCAATACCTATATACATTGCCCTATAGACAAAATAGTAGTGCAAACTGCCTCCTTTAAGCAGTTCTGTGCAATAATACACCAAGTTGAAGCAAGTTAATAAGCAAGGTTTAGGAATTATCCTGATGTCAAAAGGGAAAATTTTGTGTGAAAAATGGGAGACTCCCTCCTAAATAGGGAGAGTTGGCAACTATGCTGTTAGAAACTTGAATGATTCCTACATCACATTATGTTGTATTTTATATAGCCATAGATAAAGTGTAAGAATCGATGGTTGACTGACAACAGAGATAGGATGTATGATTCCAGGGGATGTAAGTAATTGACCTTAATTAACCTACTGGCAGTCTTAATACACTGTCTGTCATCCAGATTTAACTGCATGTTAAAATATTCCTACAAACCTTATAAACTATAGGTGTGTAATTTCTGATTTTAAAAAATGTCCTTGTTTTGAATAATTATTGTTAATATACAGACAATTTTATGAGAACTTATTTGGAATTAGTCTCAGCTTTCGGATGATGCCTTAGCTTAGTGTGCACTGTTATGTAGAATGGTCTCAGCTTTAGGGTGATGCCTTAATTCAGTGTGCACTGTTATGTAGAATGGTCTCAGCTTTAGGGTGATGCCTTAATTCAGTGTGCACTGTTACATGACAGCTTTGACTATTTACAGCACCTGGTTCCACACTGATGTCTGCCAAGGTATGTTGTACTGTGCAGGTTCTGTCAGTCCTGAAAGGTCTCGTCAAGTTCTGTAAACATGAAGTAGACTAGGTCCTGTCAGACGGAACCAGATCTCCTTAAATCTTGTTAACAAAGGGTGAAAAAGATACGAAAACAAGTTACAAAAACACAAATTGACAACTGTTTTTCATCCATTGGTCTTTATATCATTCTAATGGTTGAACAGTTTCTGTTTTATATTTTGATTTAGTTTCGACCTTATCACTGAATGATATAAAAACACCTAAGCAAAACAAACTTTCTTGTTCATCAAAAAATCTAACTTTTTACATGACACAACCAAAATTTGAACATCAATCTTTTCTAAAAATGAAGGTATTAATTTCTTGTACATTCCAGAAACTTTGACTTATCGTTCACATTTATAACTAATGCATTTATAAATCTATAATTCATACCATTTTAACACCAAAAAACAGGCTAAATTTAGCTCATTTTTTATTTCTTTATGAGCACTAAATATTTCTAACTTGTAGTGTAGCAAACTTTGACTGACTGTACATATACCAGACACTTGGACATTGAGTTCAGAACGATTTACCTGGCTGTTGAAATAATAATTCAAATTGATACCTGTCATTTAAGATGGATTAAGATTTAAACTACTGTTTGTTAAGTTTATTGAGAGGCTCACAACAACAGAAAAAGAAAAATTGACTTCATAGACATTTTGATGTTTAATTATATTTCCGTCATATATTTGACAAATGGACGATGAGATAATGTATAGTTGTCTGGAACATTAGTTACCTGATTACACCTAACTCTGCGTTGAACAGTCTGTATATACCAATTACCTTGTGATGCAGGGACAGGTGAAGACAATCGCCATGTCTGTAGTCAAGAGAGTACATCTTTACACACTTATAGCTGCAGTATGAAGACTAATTAGCAATGCATGTGTCTCAAGTGTTTAGATGAGAGAGATACCTGAAATAATTTCTATGTAGTAATAGAGAATTTTTTGTGATTGTATAGTGGAATGTCGAATGTTGTATACTTCAAAGTTGATTTGAGAAAATGCATGTTATACTTCTAAAACACTGAAGCAAAAGGCTTTCATGTGGTATAGAAACGTGATTCAGCTGTGGTTTGAAATTTAAAGCAATTTTTTGTTTCTCTTCCTGAAGTCAGGAAGTGAGTTGTGTCTGTTGATGATTCAACACATGATTTTCTCTAAAATAGATGGTAGTCTGGTGGATAAGTGTGGTTAATTTAACAGTGGAGTCATAATACACCTGTGATCCATGTGTTATAGAAATCTGTTCCTGTCTACTGTAACAGTGCTGTAATGATCGCTGTATTTCACTTCTGTTGAATTCAGACATATTTTTTATGAAAAAAGCAACTGATAATTATAAGATTACTTACTATGTAGATCAGGTGCACTTTACATGACCTATCTCACCTGATTCAGTATTTATATATTTGACTTTTTGATGAATTTTTAAAAAAGAATGCTCTCTCTTTCTCGCTCTCTAAAAGCGAGACATTTTGGAAATGCAATGATAAGTATATTGGTAGGTATTCAATAAACATTGTTATGTTTTCATGAAAAAACTATGACCATAAAGGACAAAAAAGTGTGATGTTTCTGCACACTTACTGTTAGAAAAAGAAAATGGACATAAGAATATTAAATAAACAGTTTCAATTATACATGCATTTGTGTGTGTCATCTGTCATGATGTGAGGACTGGTGCAGTCCACATTATGTTTCATCTGATGTTGGTGAGTGGAAGCACATGCCCTAGCTTTATAGATGTTTGATATGTGCTCTGTTTTTCTTGTTATTGGTCATTTAGTGCCAGTCCTTATACTTTATGTTACATTTAGGAAATATTCATTGTACATTTGTTTTTATCACTTTGTTCTATTTCTGGCCCAAGTTGTTAAACTGGCCATGTCATGACCATTAGGCATTCGAAGGTGATCATACTTGCCAACTTTCCCGATTTGGGCGGGATTTTCACCATTTTGGCCACCCTCCTTGATTTCCCGATCATTTTTCGATATTTGGTAATCTTTCCCGCTTTTTTATTTTTTTTTCACTCCTTAATTTATGATAACCTTATTTTGACCAATCACTTCTGACTTCTCCAAGGGGAACCCTGGAGTGATCACTCGAGTTCTCAATGTCGCTATACATCTGTATACAAAATTTGAATAAAATAGGTTGATATCCAAATTTTGATCAATCAGAGTCCATGGCAACCATCTTGGATAACAGATTGCAAAAAATCATATGCTCTCGAGTTCTCAGTGTTGTGAAACATCTCAGGGTAATGTCTGGCAAATACAGTATTTTTTTTTAAATTGAAGCATAAAACTTGCAATGTTTGTGTAAATTGTGCAATAGAACTTTTTCTAGAACAGCTTTCAACTGTTTAACTTGTTCTTCAATAGACAAAAAGAAGTTTAAACTTACCAGATGCCCTCCCTTTTATGTTTTATTGTCTTTTATATCTACCATTAACTGTGGCTATGTTGTACAACAGACTTTACCTATCTATACAGAAGTACATGTGTGCATTATCAAAAACCAATTACTGTGGTTTGATGTACTCAATGATTCTAAATGGTGGTTACAATGGTACAAACTTAAATGTGCTAGATGATATTGTGTTGTCCAGTTGCCAAGACCTGTCTGAATGTTTGTACATTGGCTTTGATCATGTATTCACTCTGACTTGAAACGAAAATAAGGAAAATGTCAAAAAGTTGTTCAAGGAACCATAAGGTCAGTGATCAGACTACAGGTACATGTATATAGAATTTGCAACAATCCAAGAGGCACAATCAAGAACTTACCCTAATGCTTTTTTAAGATGACTGTTAGAGGAACATTGCTAAATCTTGGTTATGAACAGGACATCAAACTACTAATTTTCATACACAAAAAATTCCCAAGACACTATTCCAAAACCATTTTAGTCCATGGGCATGGCAAACCAAAAGAAATTGGAGGAGTCGCACCGAAAAAACCTAAACATACATTTACATGTATTACTTTCATGTAAACAAAAGGTACTTGTTTTATATCCAATATTTTCTGTTGCTGTTCTTACATTCAACTTTGATATCAGCTTCAGTGAACTACTATACTCTTCTCATTTCTACCTTTGTTTGTTTTGTCATTACCTATACAAGGTAACTCTTAGACATATTGATAGTATTTGTTCATATAAAGTTGAATTCAGTTTGAATGTCTTTGTCTCAAATTAGCTCCCTCAAATCCCCTGCCTTCTGTTGACTTAGAGAAAGTGTGACCACTTGAGTTACACATTGGTCATCTCGATGACCCTAGGCTTATCTGATTTAGCCAATTAATCTAGTACAACACCTGTTAGTTATTGGTGATCTTCATACATTGAGTCTGTTATGTGTCCTTGCAACAGCTTTCATGTACAGAGAAGTGTCAAGTGTATTATACTGTAGTTAGCAGTAATGTTGAATTACATATTGGAGCATTTAGCGGTTATGTTTGATTACATATTGCAGCAGTTTTGGGAGGTGACATATGTATTGTACTGTAGTTAGCAGTTATGTGTGGTCACATTGAGAGTTGACAAAAATTGACACTGGTATATATTTATTTGTAGCTCTCGTATTATATAAAAAAAAAAGTACCACATATTCTATAAGATCACACCTGTTCTTTTCATTAATGACTCCAGAAGTTTTTATTTTCACTTATCAGTTGCCAGTTTTTTCAGTTGATTGATACCTAAAAAGTTTGTTTGTTTTTGTGAGTTAAAAATATTATGAACAATAAAATGATTTTATTTCTATCTTCTAAAGGATTTGGTTTCTCTAACACTTATTAGCACTTATTTATTTTTCATGGAGAATTTTAAAAATTCAAAATTGATAAGAAGATCTTCTGAACACTTACTTATACCTTGATTTGAATTGCCAATCATGAACCCCCCTTGTGACTTATACAATAATGACCGGGAGGGTCAAGTATTAGTGTTTACACAGCATCATTTAGGGGCTGATAAAACTTCTGATTCACATTCCTTGTAGACACTGCAGTGTACCATAATCACCTGTCAAGACCACCATAAAACTCTTTAATGATACAGACATCAGGTCCACTAAGTAAGCACCTCACTAACCTATGGTCAAGTTTAAATGGTCAATTGTAGTGGTCAGAACAAGTATAAGATAAGAACACAGTAATTATTCAAGACAATTGCCCTAACAGATGCTACATATGGCTACACATTTCTGGATTGTTGGTCTCAGCTGTCAAATCTAAAATGGTATTAAAGATGGGTTGACATGTCAATTGATAGGATTTCCATATATATAAAGTAAATATTATACTTATAAGCTTTATTAAATGTTCCAAAAAAAATGGTGGTATGTATATTTTTTTGTTTTCATTCGAATGGCTTTTAAGTTTTTATATGTATTTGAACATGTAGATGTATGATTTAATTGATGCATACATCAGAGTTATAAGTACTTGCAAGAGAGGATGTTGGCTGCCTGTCAGTTAAATCTGACATAGACCAATGTTTTAATATCCTACCCACTGTGCTGCAACCTTAAATAATAATGGGAGGATTGTACACAAAGGAAGCAGTACAAATGGTCAAGGTGAAGATGCCAGGTGCCACGACTGACCATTCAAATGACCAACATTGTACTAGATTTAATAGTTTTATCTTGTACAAGAATCAGCACTAAATGTTCGACTGTCTCTGCTGTTTTCTTCATCTCAAAAGAATTGTCTGGTTTTAGAGCAATTTTATAGCACAATGAAACTATCATCAGCACAGAAGATGGACTGGAGTTGACTAAATCTGATAGATTTTAAAATGTATTGAAGGAGCACCTGCCTAAATAACCATTAAAACAATTTTTGTGAGTTTTTAAACACAAACTGTTTGACAGATGGAAGATAGCTGTCAACAGTAGAGGATGTTGATGGATAAATGATGATTTACTGACCACCATTGGAAACAGCTTTCATGTAGTTACCGGTACTGACCATAATAGATAACTAGTATGAATCCTATAGACAAATAGTGAGCTTATAGTCAACACACTACAGACTGACTGAATTATATTCATTCATTTTCTTTATAACCATGCCCCTGTAATATTCTATAGGTCCTTGGATGTGCCAGTCCTGCTTTAAAGCCTAAATTTGATTACCATCGATAGTTTAAAATAATTTTAAGCGCCAATTAAAAACTAATTTGGTAAGTTAAAATTGCTTATTGATTATGTATTATAGATCAAGTGTCATTCTGCTGTATTCTGATTGGTTCATTTCTTGTTTTCTGACCATTACTTCAGAAAGAAATGAACAATCAAAACAAAACTTGTAATGCATTGTTCAATTAAAAGCATGTAAGTTTAATTAATTTCTTATAACTTTTTTAGAACCAGCTGAATTGCATAGCTATAATACATATGTTAAACTTACAGGACATTTGACTCGATCATTTTGTAAAGACTTATGAATGTATAAAACTAATATCAGTATGAATATTTATTTATGAAAAAGAATGCTGCTAATTTTGAATATATTGTTTAAGGTTTGTAAATTTTCAACTACAGTTAGAACATTGATCACAGTGACTTTGGAAGGTATTTGACCAGTCCGGTGGTGGTCAAGCTTACCTTTCAGACCTGATCAAGTCACTCTGATACACATGTACAGAAAGTTACATGCTTCTTAAATAATATTTAAATCCTATTTAAAGATATGATATTTAATAAACATTTATTACAATACACATAGTCATATAAAGTCCAGTAATCTGTATATATAGTGGTCAGCATGTATACTGACCATTAACTTCAACTCCAACTCTTTGTGTGGAGAGGACAACACTAGACATTAAGGGTTTCATGAATGTCATTTTGACTGCAAACTGTGATATACTGACCACTCAAACACATAAACAATCAGTGGTCAGCAGTGAGCCATACTGACCACTGCATACTTGTCTACCTGTATTGGATGTTGTTTACCTGTGTGGGAATGTGTAGGCACACTTCAGTTAAAGGAGCAAACTTTAATCTACACTGATTCTTATGTCTTTGTATTGTATTGATCTTAACTACATGGATGATAGACAAAATATTGAAAATCTTTAATAAGTGAATACAACTAATTAAGTTGTAATCCATTTAAAAGTGAACACATTTCATATTCTGCGCTCATTGGAACTTAAATCATTTTGTGGAACATTCTTTTAACCAGACATTGCAAAAGGAATATGATTTTAACTTAAGTGCTTTGTGGTTTATTTTCTAATGTTTGAGAAATATTTTGATTAAATTAATGTGATTTTTATCCTAGGATTAAAAATTATAATTTCTAGAAGGTAAGTTTTAAATTTTTGTATTAAGTGTATATTGTTAATAATAATACTTCTACCTATTTTTAGGGTCCGAAATAAATATTTCTTGCTTTGATGATGGAAGTTCATAATAGTATATGGATATAAAATTACAAGAATATTGTGTAACCAATTTGTTTTATGGTTCATTTTCATCAAATCAAACTGTTTCTTCAAGTCACCTTGTACTACATATAGTCCTTATTTCTTCAAGTCACCTTGTACTACATATAGTCCTTATTTCTTCAAGTCACCTTGTACTACATATAGTCCTTATTTCT
>JAUMGZ010229762.1:0-11091 GCA_032359645.1 Pododesmus macrochisma
GTCAATGTGTCTGCGGCGTGATATTTCAGTGAGACAGCACTATAAAGTCGCCATCAGTGCGCACTGTCACAAGCAGGAACCGTCTCGATATGACCTTAGATGTTGAAAGGGACGTTAAACCCCAATGAAACAAACAAACAAACAAATCAATGGTGAAGATTAAACAAGTAAAAGTCAAGCACAATAATAACAGTCATAAATAAGACATGTAGGACAACACATAACCTTAGTTAATACAGGACAAAACGGAAATACAAGGGATAGACGGGGTGATATGTACTCATCTCACATTATCTCACTTATTAGAAGCATAATAACCAACGTTACTATTAAATATGATAAATATAAAACTTAGCACTGTTAATCATAACAACAATGAAAACAGTACACATCAACAAGACGAGGGAAATATATTTCCAATTACCACTGCGATAGATTGAAATACATGTAAACTGATACTTCTATCTTGTTATTTTGAGCGTTTAATTTCAATGCACTGGGGTTTGTGTTGATTTGGTTGCATTCACATCCATTTATTCTTGTAAATCGACATTTCATTTTGTCGATACGTGTAATAGACCCATAGGTGTGACATGCGTGTTGAACAAAAACATCAACTTGTTAATAAAATATTTCTAAAAAAAAGTGTGCATACTTGTGTTGGCTTTAAAAAATTTAATATGCATTTCTTTGTTTGGTTTAGGCATTATGCGGATGAGTGTTTCCGGATCGTTGCGAGGATTATAATGCAGTTCCTGAATCTTACCTCGTAAAATAAAGGAACTCTTTTGTTGAAAGGAATTACGCTTCGTGAATGTCTTTGTGCTGAGACACAATGTTCACTATATGGTTAAATCGTAATCAAATCAACCCGTAACCACAGACTCATAACCAAGTACTACTCAAACGAACACAAGTATTTTGCTTGACTCGTTACCATTTCTAACTTCAACAAAAATATATAACACATTGGTTACAGGTTAGCCAAAGTTAAAAAAAATAATTTTGCCTTCGAGTCAGAACGACTATTGTTACAAGTCAGCCAATTTTGTTCTGAGCTGGTTTGGTCTCGAGTTGACTAGTATTCCGCTTCACTATTCGTTGTAAATATAAACACGATGGTTGATAAGAAGAACGTGCATTACGGCGGGCGGGTGACACATGTATAGCAGGAAACGCTAACCATAAAGCAAGCACCCGGTTTCGCTTCTAGTTTTTTAATAGAAGTTCGCGATGTTTCCCTTTTTTAGTTAATAAATGTATATTTGTTTATTTTTCTGTGTGCATCCCACGTTATTTTTTTGTTTGTCTATATCGATGGACTTTTAAATATTATCTTATGTTTTCGTATCCACTACCTTTATATGAAAGATTGTGTCGTGTATAGAAGAAACATGAATAACAATTTGTCATCTTTAACTATTTTGGTGGAGAAACGAGGACCACAAGCAGTGAATTGTCACTTAGGCATATTCAATTAGCATATAGTAGAGATGGAGGACGTGGCATCAGACGGCTTATTACCTGCTGAATTACGTGAACACAAGGGAAAGATAGGAATAACCAAGTACCGACATTTTTGTGAACGTGTTTGTACATATCTAGAGGGAGTGTTAATGCACCGCTCCAAACAAAATCATGAAAATTCCTTATTTATATGTGTTTCAATGTTGTAAGTGTTTTGTAATTCATATAAATTTTAACAAGGGAGGATACTCTTACAACACACAACAATGTATATTTCATGAACAAAATGCTTCAACAAGTTTCGGGACGATAACTTCATTCTGTTTATAATCCTTATTCAAAAAAGAGCTTTCAATATATTCACAATGTATTGTGACAATGAAATAATCCCAAGGTGTCATACTTGTTATGTTTCATTTTATCGTAATTGATATCAAATTAGAATTTATCACGTCTTTATTTACATGATCTAATTTTCTAATTTACGTTCAAGTTACCTTTGTAATCTATCGTCATAGAGGTCACAACATTTTGTACAGATGGTACTATGACTTTAACATCGGATCCGTCCATCCATGATCTGCATATCGGATTAGATGTCGATGTCCAATTTGAGAAAAATAACAATCTGAATGAAAAAAAATACAATCTATCATAGTATTGATATTGCTACAAGAAGGTGACGGAAATCAGCATTCTAAGTTTTATAAAGCAAAATAAGGAACACGGTAATCTCGAAATAATCTATTGCATATCTTCATCATACTTAATTTATATTTTTGTGTTATGATTCTGTTTTACACAGAACATTTGTTGTTGATTGTCTCTCTGTATAGTCTATTCTTTAAGCATCATAAATTAAACTTGCTTACGAATCTATTTGGGCTGTGTTTTGTCTATTATTCGATGTCGGCTCTTTTTATCGTAAGTAAGTCAGTCAGTCCGTCTGTCTGACTTTTTATAATATTAAATTGTATATACTTTATAAAGTCACCATTGCTGATGAGGACTGGGTTGTCCAAAACACATTCATAGGAATATGCTTAACAAAATCCTTTTTGACAGCGCATCTATAGCTTTGGCAAGACAATTTTATAAGATTGTTGGGAAGGAAATTTTGTCCTTCATCAATATTGTTATTTGTATCACCTCTTTTTGATTTATCGAGGTCTTATCTATTCTTAATTCATTTCCCCCTTCGAGTCCGTTGATGACGGTTAGTTTGAAGCTTGTATTATGGTCTAAAACGAGGTACTCTTCCCCATATAGTTAGTTTGACATCATTTTTCATTGCCCGCCTATCTTTACTAGTTTGTTCTTGTGGTGATTTTTTGTCAATAAACTTTGTTCTGATGATCCTATTTCGTCTTGTTTTAAGATTTAAAAAATATTTATTAATTTATAAGAAAAAGACGAACGGCAAAATCATTTCTGGTCGTGCATATTCTTTTCTCAAAAGCAATTTGGAAGGTTAAATGAATTAAACCAACATGATGCTGCTTGAATGCTGTACATGTAATTACCAAAAATTTTTGTACCATTTGTCTAACAAGAACTGCAAATGTTTGTATAACATGTGTACACTCTTTACGCTATCAAACTTTTATCTTTTTTTCATTTGAGACAGATGTTTTTTGAAAGTAGTAAAGTAGTAAATACGAAATACTAGGCCGATTTTTAAAAGACATCATGGCATAAGAAAATGAGCGGGAAAAGGGAAGAGCATAGCAAAATCCAAACAAGGAAACACCATGAACTTCTATCAACAATTTAAAAACAAAACTGTTAACAGACGAAACGAAGAAGTGTGGACGTTTCCTGCTACATGTGTCACCGATTGTTATGTTTTCGTGTAAATTCGGTATATGACAAAATAAACCGCCAATAGTGAATAGTGTCTTGATTTGTTGGTATTTCATTGGTCTTTATAATCAAATAATTACCCTTCTTTGGGATGAATTGCAATTGCATCAACCAATCCGGCGACCTGGATTAACATCTTGTAAGATGATGATTCTGGTTCTAATACTCCAATTTTGCTTTGGGAAGAAACTGTTGAACGACTGGAGAAAAATAGCACATCCGTAGAGGGGTCATGGACGACTCTTGATACATAAGTTCCGGAACCTAAATAAAGTAGTACGCACACAAAAAATTAAACCAAATCTCATTTATTAACTAAAAATGAAAACATCACGAACTTCTATTAAAACGCTAGAAGCGAAACCAGTTGCTCGCGATGGAGAAAGCGTTTCCTGCTACACCTGTGTTACCTAACGCGATGCCTCCGTGTCATTCCGGTTTATTGTAACCCTTTCCACTGTTTAAAAAGGAAGCATGGGATAAACGATAACGCATTATAATATTATATATGACATTTTGTCAAGGCCATAACAATTTAATGTACTAATGAATGCATATATATAATTGCACAATTGCAAGAATCTGAAATGCGCGATAAAGAAATTGCAAAATTACAAGAAAGCGTTAACATCAGTCTCGAAATCTCCTTTTCGTGCAAAGCTATCATTTAGTTAGAATTTAAATATAAAATTGATTGCTGGGCTGTTTAACTTTGTATTGTATTGTAAACATAGTAAATGACAATGATTTTCTTAATGCTATATCATACCTGATGAATACACGTTATTTGCATTGTTCCCATTCAGTTTTGATCGCATAATGCGTCCGGAATTAGCATCTGTCCAATAAACTAGCTGACTGGTTACATCATATAAAGTTGACGATGGTCTATCCACCTCTGCAATTTTTAAAGCTACTACGTTTTCGGGATTGTCAAAAGAAATTTGATACAACCTGGCATGATGTAGATCGGTAGCTAGCAGAAAATTCTCAGTTAATGGCACTAAAAATAATTTTAAAAACAGTTTAAATCACATACTTTCTTTACAAAACTAAAATATGTTACAAAGCATTCATATTTTTGAGCATCTTCAAGGATATTTAAGTTGATACTTTAATGGTGTATTTAAATGAAAGTCGTTAAACACCGGTATAGTTTTATTAAGAAACAGTGATCCCAATATAACGGGAAAAGTTAAATTGAACATTAGTTCTTAAATGGACCTGTTCTTGTGATTGAAAGCCATATAAAAAGAAATATATTGTAATGTGTAGCCTGAAATTAACTCTTCTTACGTTTTCTTCGGAAAAGATGTTTCAGAAACACTTAATTAATCTTAACTGGTTTATGATAACTATGTAAGTGTGCCCATGGGTACACCAATAGTATTTTATTACAGACAAGCTATCTGTTTGAAAGACAATATGTTCAGCAGGAACTTGATAGGAACATACACCAAAAAGCAATTATTAATGAGGGTTAAGAGTGATCAGAAACAAAAGCGTTTTAACGCACAAACCTTAACAAAAGTACTCGATAAATAGAAGAAAACCAACAACGACAAAACAGAAAACGTTATAGCTTAAAGCTTATAAGGGATGCCAGTGAAAACAAGACTGAAAAACCTCAGAGAAATATCGACCAAGAACGAAAATTGAAACTATATATATGCTATTATACAATAAATGACTTATTTTACGCTCGCAACAACAAAATAGTGCGGCTTAAAAAGTGAAAATAATGCCGATGCTCACTTTTTCAAATGAAATAACAAACAAATGCTTCGTATATGTAGTCACACTGTAATAAAAAAGCGACAAACGAATCATACATAAATTAGAAAATCAAAAAAAATCTCAACTTCCTCAAAATGAAAGTAGTATGAAAGCCTCCATTGATGATGATTCAGAAAAATTAAAATACATCACGAACCTCCTTAAAATGACAGTAGTATTCCCTGAAAGATTATTTGAGGGTGCTTATGTTTTATAAGTTGGGTTAACTATCCCTTTTAACTCTTGTTTAGATCATATCGAGGCGATGTCTGCGTATTACCATGATAGCGACTTTTTAGTGATGTCAAATCCTGAAATGCTGAGAAGATTTCCTAATTTTAACATCTTAGGTCTGATGCTACCGGGGATTAAGTTGTCACCTCCTGCCTCAAGGAATGTCATTTTTACCAGGGCATGCATATAAAGTTAGCATTATGATATATGATACATAAAACGTTAATACAAATAGGACTATGTATACATTAATCACATACCACTAGTGCAACTCTTGCCATCAATTTGAAAACCGTATTCACATTTACATATACTGCTCGTGCCCATAGGTAGACACACCTGTTCACATCCACCATTTATATCAACACATGGCCCTGTTTATGTTTTAATAATATAATAATAAGGATTATGGTCAACAATACAAAGTATTTTCACACACATGCACGCACGCGAATTCCAGGTCTAGCTCCTAATCAACTGTCATCAAAAAAAAAAAAAAAAAAAAACAACCACCAACATTATACAATTATCTTGCCAAACAATTATATGTGGGCGCAGTCAAAATGGTAACAATTTAACGTATTCCTCTGGACACGTATTTCGAATAATCCAATCCGCATCAGCATAGATGATGTAATAATTTATATTGAATTTGATATTATAAACAGACGGACAGACAACAGAGAAAAGCCAAATCATTATTCAAACACAATAATTTAGAATACAGATAAGTATCCTTTATAACTAGCAAAAGTTATGAACCGGGAATAAATATCTGAGTGCCTCACACACAACATTAGCTCCTTACAAAAGGTTCAGTATTACCATTGTTCTGAAGAAAAATGCTACTGGGGACAGCTACTCTTTAGGCAAAGCTTTCAACAGAGGCAACCACCAAGGTGATACAATATAGAATTGCAAACTGTCACATTCCACCATAAGTAGAATATTTATAAGAGGAAAGAACCAATTGTCTGTGTAAGAGACCGTTGTCTCGAATTCCAGGTGTAGCTTCTAAGCAACAGTCATCAATGAAAAAATCATCGTCAGAATGAACTTGTAAACTGAGAAGGGCATTTAAAATCACGTCAAACCATCCACATGAGTGTGACGACATCGACAACGATCAATATCCATTACATAAAAGGAAACCAATAAATTAAACTAAGCATAATCAAGGCTGTATTATATGTATGCTACATATACCTTAAACCAAGTGTTATACATGAAAAGCAGAAGTACAGAAGTAATGATGTAAGCTAACATTTCTTTGAATATGTTTTACCAGTATACCTTACAAATAATACAAAATTGTATAAAACATTGTCAAGATAGTCAAAAGTATAGGTGTTGACCATTGACATGTCAAGAGAGACTTTACTAGCCTCATGCATTTTTATATTAAACATTTACCTTTTACTTGAGTTTGGATGCTTTGGTCATAGACAGAAATTCCTTTAATATCTCCGATATCACTTGGCGATAATGTTCTTACATCGGAGTGTTGTAGGGACATTGAGCTAACATCACTTTGCCCGTTCGTCCAGATCAAATATTTCTATACAAAAAAAAATTAATCATGAACAGTTAAATCACAAAAAACGCATGTTAAGACTTTAATCACCCATTTTTATATCTGTTGCGTTTATATTAGCAAACTTACATTTTAAAGGTCTAACTATAGCTGTTCGAATGTTATGTTTGTCATTTTTCCATATTTCAGTATTCTTTTCCGTTTTCTTTGATTTAAAATTCATATGTGTTAAACGAAACGTTTCACAAATACAAAAGCTAAATGGATGAACCCCAATTTGTAAGAGAATTGTCCGGTATTTCAACTACAAATTAAGGGAGGCTGCCATTAGAATCCGGGGGACTGTCGGTAATCAAACACACCATAAAACATATTTTGGCAAGAAATACGTACACACACACATCATAAAAATGTTTTAGGACAGCCTCAACTATGAAGAAACTGTGGAAGTTCATTCAACTGTGTGGTGTAACATGTTAATTGACCGTTGATGGCCTTTTCACTTAGCCCGCGGAATGTAAATTCAAACATTTAAACATTTAAAAATTATAACGTTAACTTCTTAAACCTCCATTAATTGCCGATCAAGAGAAAATAATTTGCAATGACCATGACCAGAATGAAAATAGACTCAGAAGACGAGGTGAGGTGGGGTTTGAGTTGTTGTCTTAAAAACTCCAACCTCCAAATTACTATAATATGATCTATGATACACGGACGCTTGGTAAACATATATAATTTTCAAAAAAACGATAATTCAAACATGTTCACAGAACTGAATGGTTATGTTCGGAATTCAAGAAAATGACTATTTAATGCAATATTTTTTGATACATAACATCCACATTAATATTAATTTTCATTATTCAACAACGCTGATAAATGATATATAGTAAGTGAACCTCCAGTGACTATAATACATCTTTATTAATCTTCAGTTATACATACGCAACACCAAGACAATATTTAAAAGTCTCAAGAAAATGGACCAAACCAAAGGAAATACGGGGACATATGGACAAATAAAACACATACAAAAAGTTATAAGGAAAACTAAAATGACTCATTGTGAATCTACAGGCAGCAGTATTGCTTTGTTTGTTCTTTTTAATCTTCAATGACCTTTAATATATTTTTGTGTTCTATTGTTCTTTTTCTTGTCGTCAAAGTTAATATTATAATATTACTGTAAGCATGAAATGACACAACCCAATACTGAGATAAGTCTCTTATCATAAAACAAAGCTTCAAACATATTTATTATCTTATTATTATGGTTTTGTTGAGACATTTATATTTTTTATAGCTTAATACGTCTTTTCGATTAACGATTGTATTTATATGTCAATGACCATAAGACCGTTATGATGCCGAAAATGTTCATTGATACAGTTGGGAAAAACACATTCGGTGATCATACGTAAATATTCTAAAGTCATGTTTTTACTTAATACGTTAATACTTAGGGGATGATAATCCGTCCAAGTAGTAATACTTATCATAAAAGAATACTTTTACTTACGTGATAGACTAAGAGGTGATATGCGGGCCCAGTAGTACGAATTAACACCTTATCAGTTCCGTTTGTAGAAACTCTGTAGATCTTTCCATTGTCAATAAAGAATAATCTGTAAAGAAAATTACACACCATGGACAAATGCAATACATACAATTAGTCAATTTGGAAAATATGAAATAATAAAGATATCTTACAGCAGAAAAAGAAATATAGATTGTTTAATTCCACTACCATTAGTTATAATTTTAATGCTACATACAATAACATTGAATTGAGGAAAATCAATGTTACTCTTGACATTTTGAGAATATAAAAATGCAATCTGAAAATGCCTTCGATAAATATTTGGACCTGTATTCTAAATTGTTGTGTTTGATGCATATTTTGGCTTTCTTTAATGTAAGTTAGTCGGTCAGTCTTAAACGGGTTCCCAGTTGTGTCACACTAACAACTGGTAAAGGCTATTGTGTTGACGGCAACGATTGGACCGTTGCGTTAGCGGCATTAGCCAATATCTTATCTATTGTGCTGCTTGTGAAATGTCAGAATAGATATTGTCAACAAAACAAAGACGGTACAAAGACAGTATATTGAACACGCATTATAAAAATAATGTCCTACCTGGAATCAGCACAATAGGATAAACAAATATATCTGTTAACGGTAAATAATATCTGCAGCAGCAGGAGAACGTCGTAAAACTAACATTAAAATGCTGTGTTTATGACCATTTTTAAATATAATAAAAATTCTTGAATCTCAAAAGTTTCTTAATGTTTGTGAATATAAATAGAATGTAATGTAATTCTTGCAGAGGTGTTCAACAAAAGAATTATGTGAGAAATATCAATTTACAATTTTTGTGATCATAAGTTATATATTCTTGTTTCTTAATATTCAACATTTTATTAATTCAATTTGCACTAGCCGAATATGACAAAATTGAACTGAAAACTTTAAACGTTCGCAGAATGTTAAAATCTTGAACAAATGGCTACTTTATTCAAACAAGTCAAATTTGCTTTTAATATCACAGACAACGCTAGATCGAGGAAATAGGTAAAAAGAATTGTGATCTCAGTGGGATTACGTAATCACACTACAGGTTGGGAAGCCACCGGACAGATGATCACGCAGGTGTGAATGGACACCTGTGGATCACGAAGGTGTGGATGTACACATGTGTAATATCTAACCAACATAATCACAATGATAATTGTAAATTAACCATAATTTTCTTTGGGTTTTGTTTAAGACCTGTAAATCATCACGACTTTCGTGATATTGTGTTTGTGGATTTTCTCTTGTTTTGTTTTTGTTTTTGTTTTTTTTTGTTTTTTAAATATTCTTAATTTTTTTTAAACCTTATCATACTTGAAACATTATAATTTAACAAAAAGCTAAAAGTGTTTTGTTCCTAGTTCTGTCCACAATGCCTGTTTTAAAATAAGTAATTTATATTTAAAATTAATGCGTATTCACACGTCAACGTTTAAACCCAAATCCCTTCTCAGTAACATTGTTATTGGGAGATGTTGATCGATATGTTTGAAAACGTAACTATTTATATTATGTGGATAATGTAAACGACCCGTATTGAAAATAAAACACATGATTGACGAATGAGTATTGCCTTTTGTTACAAGTTCTATGAAAATATTGCTAATAAATCCCATCATATAATGATATCGTACATATAAATGAATCAATATTTTTCAAGTAGAGGTTAGATAAAACACACTCCTAATGTATGTTCTTAAAAATTTAATGTTGCCTAACGGAATGCATATAATAATCCTGAGACAGGCGACCAAATTGATCGCCGCCATCCCATAATATGTAATTCTCGTGAAATCCCGCTGAAATGCCAAGGTCAAGATCCTGGCCGTTTGAATTAGTCTATACCTGTCCCTAAATGTATATTGCGTAGCATATCAGGGGAGGTAACCAATCTAGGTCAGTCTGTCTGTCTTTTGATAATATTTAATTCTATATATCTACTATAACGTCACCTTTGCTAATGAGAACTGGGTTGTTCAAAACACGCATCCAGAGGAATACGTTTAAAATTCCTGTTTTGACTACGCGCACATTTTAAATTTTGGCAAGACAATTTTGTATTAATAATTGGTATGGTTTTTGTACATCATAACCATCGGGAATTGTTTGTCACCGTTTCCCTCTTTGGTTCTATAGCTTTGATTTGCCGAAGTCTTGTCTATTCAAAATTATTTATTCTCTTGCGTCAACTAATGACAGCAGCTTCGAGCAAGAGCTGGGGTTCGGGACGGGTTGTCTTACACGGAGCTTTGGCTCTTTTCTCTTATAAATATCATATTTATCGGAGGCATGATTCAGATTGCATTTTTGTATTCTTATCACTTGGGTGGTTTCCTTTGTAGGTGGCCTAGCCCCGAGGGTAGCCATAACCCATTAGCATTTGCTTCCGAACACATGTTATACTGAATTATTTCCCCTCGAGGGGCCATTGCTGTGTGTGAGAGCGCCGTCTTTAATTCCCGATTCATTACGTTCTGCCAGTCATTTTTTAGTTTCGGACCTAACAAGATACAGTTTAATACTTACCTGTATTCTAAATTGTTGTGTTTGATGCATAGTTAGGCTTTCTTTCATGTGAGTAGCCAATACCCTGTCTGAGACGCCCCCCCCCCCCATCCCGAACCCAAGGTCTTGCTCG
>JAUMGZ010229773.1:0-11091 GCA_032359645.1 Pododesmus macrochisma
TTAAACAGTGCTTGTCTGAAAATGGCATAACAACATTTAGGGTAGGCACTGAAAATTAGAGTTGGTAGGGTTAGCGGAAACACAAGTGTTTTTTCGTTTGGCCTTATCTACATAAATAAGATAAGAGATACTCATTGAAGAATTTGAATATAGTAAAACTATAAATGTTTTTCTACAGTTCTACAGTAAGCCATGTCTACAATGGGCGATTCCATGTTACAATTTGGACCATCTTAAGTGTATTGTAGGGTTGATTGGCTTTTAACAAAAGGATATCAAGGAAGCACATACAGGCTTCAGTGCAGACCTCTTCCTTGCCTAGTAACTTTTTAAGTAGAGGTTGTCTAAGTGGCTCTTTGGAATGTCGCCACAGATCATCCGGCTTCCTCTTCCGAGCTGTCGACAATGTCTTTGAAAGAGTTCTCTTTGGAGGAGGCCTATGAAGAAGACAATTATAAGGAATATTATTAAAATCAATTACTGGTGGTGCTTAACAAATTTGAAATGTAGAGGGGCTGTTTATTTACTAAGGACCATATTACGAGTCCAAACACTACTGTGAATAAATGTACCACATTGCTCTCCTGTAATGGATCCTAGCTATTATACATGACCGTAGGTGCTTGAAAAGGGAGGGGGCTCTTATTAGGTCTAATCTGGTAATGATATAAACATTTTCGTTTATATACAACATTAAAGTCTGTCATTCCCAGTACTTCTAAAGGTAAAGGTGCTCTAAAAGTAGTCTTCCTTTTTCTTTTTCTTTCAAATTTTGGATCTGAAGAACATTTAAAACACTGCAAATTTTACAAACAAAATGCTTACCTAAAATGATCCATAGAGTATTCTTCTAACGTATATGGCTTGTCTCCTGGATCCATAACTGTCTCTACGTGAGTGGGTGCTAGTATCCTCTCCGTCTGGTCACCAGACTGCACAAACAGATTCTAAAGGAAAGACATTCACAAACATGTTAAAGTAATCTAATTCATGATGGTCACTCTTTATTATAAGGAATAAAGTATATATTCAAGCTTACTGATTTTCAAACTTACGAAGAGAATGTTTTATCTTTAGGTTTGTCAATTCATTTTCAGATTTCAGCTGGGTTTTGTTAATTGTTTACAACTTGGGTTTGTTAATTGATTTCAGACTTATTAAGATTTCAGCTTGAGTTTCTTAATTGTTTTTCAGTCTTACAAGGATTTTAGCTAAGTTGGGGTTAATGTTTTTCAGAACAACTAGGATTTCAGCTGTGCATTGTTTAATGTTTTTCAGACTTGCTAGGATTTCAACTGAGGTTTAATCGTTTTTCAAACTTACTAGGATTTCAACTGAGGTTTATCGTTTTTCAAACTTACTAGGATTTCAACTGAGGTTTAGTTGTTTTTCAGACTTACTAGGATTTTAGCTGAGGTTTAATTATTAGACTTGCAAGGACTTCAGCTGTGATTTAATTGTTTTTCAGACTTATTTAATTGTTTTTCAGACTTATTTAATTGTTTTTTTAGACTTATTTAATTGTTTTTTAGACTTGCTAGGATCTCAACCGAGGTTAAATTGTTTTTCAGACTTGCAAGGATTAAAGCTGTGATTTAATTGTTTTTCAGACTTATTTAATTGTTTTTCAGCCTTATTCAATTGTTTTTTTTAGACTTACTAGGATTTCAGCTGTGCATCGTTTATATTTTTTCATACTTACTAGGATTTCAGTTGGGGGTTTGTTGATTGTTGGAAGCACATATACACATTCTGCTGGGAAGTCTCCTTTCTTGCCTGAACTGACACATTCTCCCATACACCAGCCAGAGTTCATCACTGTCTCACCATTCTGTTGGTCAAGGACAATCAAATCACCCTTCTTAAAGTCCAGGAATGAGGAACCTTCACCTGTTCAGTATAGTTAACATTTAACATTGATGATGTTAACATATTCAGATATAGTATACAAAAATGTGAATCTTAACAAATTAGTGTAAATTGAATATTCAACAATAATGGGCTTCTTATTCATACATCTATATAATGTACTATGTAGCATTCTGATGAGTATTACAAAATAAATATTTAGATGTTAATCAAGACACAGAATGTATTGATTTTACCTGGAGATACTTCGATAGAATCTCTCTACCTTTATCAGTCTTTGATGAAGGTAGAGATTCTACCAAATATTCCCAGGTAAAATCAATACATTCCGTGTCTTGATTTACATCTTTAAATAGTTATGAAGCCATAATGTGGAAGGAACATTTTTGGTTCATAATAAAATTGCTTAATTACCTACTATAAGATTATTTTTACTGAAGCAAATACAAATTCTTTTGATATGTACATTGTTTGTTAACTAGAACACAACATTACCTGGTGAGGAGTAGTCCTGAAGTGCTATGACGTATTTTGACCGTTTCTTGAGTCCCTCCAGGAAGGTGACTACAAGGTCGCGTATATCCTCAGCATTAGGGGAAGTAAAGGTGTACTCGTCTCCTTTCACTGTGGCTAATGTGAAGCTCTGACCGTGCATCTTACCAGTCCTGTAAAAATACAACTTATTTAATAAATCTTGTATCTAAGAAAGATCTAAAGTAGCGTTATAAATATTTTAAGTCTGGTTATATATGATGAACTAAACAATAGAAAATGTATCTTATTAGAATACGTAAACACTACTATAAGCACATACATTAGAATTCTTTAATTTCTGCTGGTTTGAAATTCAAGAGTCTTTAAATTGCAAACATTTGTACATTCAATTACACAGCATTATATGTGCAGATTGTATAAGTTTTAAGGAGACAATTACATGTAATGATGGATATTCATTAACAGATTTTGTCTAACAGTGAAAAAAGCAAATAATAAATAACAAAATATAATGAAACATATGCCTTTAATATTCTGACAGTCTCAATACATTATCATAATGTGTATTATATTACCATTTTTATTCTGACAAATTTTCCATACTTTATGTGCATACCTGTTTTACACTGACAAATTCTCTGAATATTATGTGTTTCAACTGTTTCTCAAGTACGTACTGTATATTTTAAGGGGAAACCGTTTATCTTTAATATTTTCTCACCTACTACTGGAAACTGCTGTTATTTCAGGGAAAGATAACTCTAGCAGAACTTGTTCCTGATCATCCACAACATAAACACCAGTCCAGTTCACTGCTATAATTACATCGTTCTTGGGCAAGCTCGGACCAGCAAACTTGTATGCCTCGTAAAATCTTGAGAATAACAGTGGCCATTTGTATTTAGCGTAACTAACAATGTCCTCTTTCACCTTTAAAGGTTTAATTTTCTCATTTGCAAAATAATTAGAACGTAGTTTATTCATGATCAAATTTATCCAGTAACTACTGGCATTGGCTTTTTGAAGTGAGCTGTCTGGTACGTAGGATGGTAGCAAAGACGTGAGACGCTCTGAATTCACTTTACACCCGTACTCAATATAATACTGCTGTGCTGCTATCATTCCTAAATCTTCATCCTGCAAACAAAATGAAAAATATTACAAATCAAAGCTGGGTGACACATAAATAATCTAAGTTGTAGATATACCATTTGGCATAAATTGTTTTTTTTTGCTCTGCCTTCTTTCTTTGCCTTCTAAATTTGAATACTGTATTGGTTATGGCTTCTTACCGGACTAAGATGTTCTCTCTATTTTTCATTCCTAATTCCATTCAAAGGTTTTTTTTAAAAAAAAAACTTCTTCACCATTTTAGGATTGCACTGAAGTTGCCACAACATCATTCCAATGACCGATATATCATTTAGTTATAGGACTTACCTTATCACAGCGGTATTCTCCAAATTTGATTCCTCGGACCACCTGTTGGTATATGAGATTAGTTGCTGTGGTGTCTTCACTAGGATTGTGCCAAGGGGCAAATATTTCCTTTCTAAAGAACAGTCTCCAGGGAGCATTGCGTTCCTGTGCACCCTGTTCTTTGGCATATTGTTCACATTGAGATATAGCATCCATCACATGATCTCCTCCACTGCCCAGTGACGACACCTGGTGAGCAATTTTTCAAATTATTTTTCATGTTTGAGAAAGCATTAAAACTTACTCTTTAAGAATTGAAAATCTACTATCCAGGATAAGGAACACATTTTAGATCAATTTTATAAATACATGTACATAGACACAATTAACTATAAACTACATTATGTGTAATGTTTATCAAATATTGCATGGCAGATGATAAAAATATTCTTTTTTAAAGACTGGTACCGATAAACTGCTAGTTTATTCATATTACATGTAAACTCAAACTCAAACATACCTTATCAAACAAGGCTATGTACAAAGAGAAACCAAACTGATCTTTCAGAGCAATTTTTTCTGCCAGCTGCACACACAGTTCCCGGGCTGTTGTTGCCGAGTCTGCTAGCAATGTTTTTGTGTTACCATCCATGAAGGTTATAGGTAACATCAGGGGCTTCTTGGATTTGGTGGCTTGTAACTCCAGCCAGCTAGGGGGTTGGTTACGTGTCCCGTTAGCAAACGTCCGTCTTAATCTCTCTTCACAGTAGGGGGCATAACCTGGAGGCCCCTCGTGAATAAAGTTCCTCAGGTACTTCAAAAACTGAAAACAATGATCAATTTTGAATTATTAGATAAGTTAGATAAGTTACAAAATATTTCCAACCAATGGTACACACATGTGGTTTATATAGAAATAATTTTCTTGGATTTGAAAAGTCGAAATAGTGTAAAGTGTTGTTATTTGGCAGGTGTTTTTTCTATATTATTCACTTTATGCTGTTTTTCTGAACACAGCTGGAATTCAAAGCATCAGTGAATTGTCATTTTGCTTACATCAGTATAAAATGAGTACACAATAAGTGTTGTGTAAAAGACATCCTTCTTATAAACATTAAAGCACTCTCCAGTAGTGAAACATTATAACACAGGTGACAACTTTTAACAAGATATACCAGTATAATCTATTACCACTTTAGCATTGTTTAAATACACCCAATCACAACGGAAGTAGTTACAAATACTCTGTAAAAAAAGACTAATCACTGTTCAAGGCATTTGAAGAATAATCTTTCTTAATTATTGATATAAGAGTTCAATATTTAAGCTTAACATTTCTTATATTTCTTTTGTGTCCTCTGTAGATATATAATGTCTGTGGAAAATGAATTGTCTTTTATAATTTTACCTTATCAGTCGGTGCGAAGCAGCCCACACATAGAGACAGCAAAATCCATCCCCGGGCGTGGCTACTCTTCGTTGGATTCTGTGTTAACTGTTTACAGATCTGGCAGTATATCTCATCTCTAACAAATTAAACAAATTAACATTATAATTAAACATCTAATTGAACAATAATTGCACAAATCAAAGGCTGTAATATTTCAATTATTATTAATCAAGCTTAAGTATCAGAAGTTTAGATGCAACACAGTCATTCATTCAAAATAACCAAGTATTTGGAAATTCTGGTTTTGTTAATAACACGCAAGTAAACCAGACTCGCAAGGTGCTTTTATCAATTGCAAACCAAGAGGCTTCATTACAAAAACAAAAGTAACTAAAAGTTAATCAACATATATAAGCATTACAAATTTCTTTTCTAGGTCAGACATACTTATCGATGGATAGACAACATGTGCCCCATTAATGGTATTTAAACTAACATCAGATTATATAAATCTATCACTTATGGTGAGTTTTAGAGTACACATATTTGTCAACTGTTACCTGAGGGAGATTGCCCAAAATAAGATTCTATATCTTGTCATCAAATCCTATTTATTTGATGTGTATGTATTGTATGTAAAATGTATATTTATGTATGACGAACACAATATTGTAGTACCATGTACTTTATTCTAAACCTCCATAGCTTACATGTGTATCAACATTACACATAATAATATCAAAGATGTGAGTTGTACCTAAGTTCAGGACGTAAGATACCATGGCCTATGATTAAGTGGAGTTTTTCTAGATTAGACGTAGGCCGTTCCTCAAGTAAAGCATTTGTTCCAGATAGGTTTCCATCAAAGTCTTGTTGTAGTTTGCGAGTAACCTCTTCTGTAATTTTAGATTTTTTCTTCAGAGTTAAGGACACAAGTTTCTTTCTCATGCTTCTTTTTCCTGCTTTTCCCATTGGATAAGGCTCTTTTTCCTGTGAATGGAACAATTAATAATATTGTTATATTTCATTCTTGTAACAGTGTCCCTGATTAGTTGAAATATACCACATGACCATGAGATAAAACATCCAATCTCCCGACGGAGCGTATTTCAATGCACAAGTTCATTGAAAAATCAGTGCAATACGCATACTGTTTCAGGACTAATTTGGTTTTTTCAGTATATTAAACAATTTATGGCCCTGTTATCAGGGTGATACAAAGTTTTATTTACCCTTGGTGGCCATATTCCCCTCAGGCTTACGGTAAATAAACCTTCATATCACCCAGCTGCTTGTAATTATTTAGGGCTATAAATGTATAGAAAACCCCTTAAAATACTTGAACAAAGAGAGATGTATTAGCAATAAAGATTATTAAACCACAAGAAATAATTTAAATGTTTAATTTAAAAATCTTCCAAACAAAATTTAAGAAACATATGCCATATGATACTAGTGGTTGTTGTGAATTTAAATTCAAGGAATATAATAAACAAGTATAAAATATAAAGGGAGACAACTCACAATGTCTAATCCCATTCTTTGTGCCTCTTCTAGATCTTTCTTGTTAAACTTTCTTCCCAATGTTGAATAGATTTTCGTCATGACAGGTGTGTGATCCTGTAACAGAATATTTCTTTCTTAATAATTACATAATTCATATCAGTCAATTCTGCAATTAAAGACTTAAATACAGAGTTACTATACAAATATAGCAAGCATCAGATTTAATTCTTGCCAACTTTTTGAAATTTTTATGGGAAACGAAGAATATGCGTATCAAAATATTAAAATGTCTTTAATACCTATATACAATGCCCTTTATGACAAACAAAATAGTGTAAATTGCCTCATTTAAGCAGTCCTGTGCAATACACTAAGTTGAAGCAAGTTGATCATGTTAAGCAAGGTTTAGAAAATTTACTGATGTCAAACAGGGAGACTCCCTCCTAAATAGGGAGGGTTTGCAAGCATTATATTTACTTTTGATCAGACCTATACAGAAACATACCCTGGACTCTGGTACCATGGATGTGTATTTTGGTTCCGGTAGATCTCCCATAAATCTAAGTATGGTTATCCAAACAGCTAGAGCAGCCTGTAAAAAAGAAACATGTACTCAATTCAACTTTCTTATATGATGACCTATATGGCATAGTACAGACAGCTCACTTTTACAATACAAGTAAAATGAAACCCATGAATACATTAATTTCACTATTTAAAACTTAGTACTTTTAGTATTAATAACTATAACCAAATTTACCAAAATTAATGTAACTCTTATATTAATTAAGTCATATATTTAATGATTATTGTTTTGACACATACCAGTTTGTCGCCATCATTTTTCAGGTGAAGGATTGGCTCTCTCAGTGCTCGTCGAATGTATGTGTGGGAAGCATTGGCTGTAAAGTACATGCTAGCAAATTTAGAGAATTTGTATTCCAGGAAGTCTTGATCGTCCTGTGGTAGAGGTAATGCCATATCTTCCAGATCGTAGCCGTTTTCACTGATGAGCTGGTTACGTTTATCTTCAAGATCCTATTGTGAATATCAAATAAAGTTATCACATACACTATTCCTTAATCTTGAAATTTCTTCTGCTTTATTCTGCTTGCTTTTTTTTTTAACAAATTATCATAAGTGTTATCTTTTAAGTTTAATACTCAAGCAGTTTTCATCAAGCTAAATTTACTTTATAAGTTTTCAACACAGAATCATGAATTTGACTAGTTGGTAGCATTTGCTATATCATATAAAAGTATCAGGTTACAGTACTAAGTACATTTGATATCTACATTAAGATTTTGGTGTATAATTCTTTACTACAAAACTGACCAATTCAACAGTCGTTAATAAACTAAATAACATCTCAAAATTGTCTTTCAACATAGTTTTGATACTGGTAAGATGTGAAGTTCGTTTTTTTGGTCATTAACCACTAAAATCACATTTAGCCTTCCAAAACAATGCATTGCACAGTCTATTGTCAAAAATCCAGGGGTGATTGAATTCATTTTACTTCATGGCGTTCAAATGACTATATTACTATACTGCAGTATACAAACACAGTACTTAAAACTTACCCTGAAGCTGTATGGCGCGTCCCCTTGCTCATTGTTACCATCGATAAATCCAAACATGTCGTCAACCTACAATAGAGTCATTCATATTAACCTTCCACGTATAATACATATACAATTAAACCTGCCATTAAGGCCACCTCTTTTTAACGACCACCTGTCTTTAAAGGTCACTTTTCTTGGTTCCCTTGAGTGGTCTTTAAAGACAGGTTTGACTGTACTTTAATGTGTCACAACATATCATTCTGCTGTGTTGCCTTAATTAAGTCATAAATAATGAAGGGCAAGTACATCATATAAACGCTTCCATAGATGTTTACTGGTCTGCCTGATTTCATGCTACCTTAAAGGACTAGTGCATACCATACTAAAATATACATCTAATGAGTAAAATTATAGACATTTACAAGTTAGACTTGTATTATGCCTCCTTATAAGTTTTCTAAAGTTAAAAAAACATAATTTAAATATAATTAACATTTTCAATCCAAAACCTTATTTTTTTTTATCAATGGATCATAACACAGAACTCACCAATGCCGAGTCACTGACGGGTGCATTTTTACGCAGTTCAGCGATTTCTATCTGTTCCTTCTTGTTCTGAGCTTCTTGTTTTTCCTTGTACTCTTCTTGTTTAATGTCTTGTTCTAAGTTGGCCAGTCTTTCCTTGTAAAGTCGTTCCGCCTCCTGCTTGGCTTTCTTGTCGTTCATCTTACGCTTTAGTCTCTGTTCTTCCTCCACACGCAGTTTCTCAATTTCCATTTGTTTACGATACTGTTAAAGTAGTTAGATCATTTCAATAATTCTTGTAAGTATGAATACTGATTGGGAATTATAACTCACATATATTTCTGCCATCAACAAAAATTGATTATGAATAATCATATAATATAATCACATTTATGCTATAAACTAAGATCGAATATCTACACAATCATTTTGTTATTGTCCATAAGAAGTTGTATAGAAAAATCTATATACCTTTGAAGTTTTAAAAACAACTTACCCTATATGGTTATAAAAGTAAACTTTATGTAATAGCATGTTGTTTTTTGTATATGTATGTAATGTTTTGTGACAAAAACAAAACAAAAACAAAGATCCACTTATGATCATATAAACGGAAGAGAAGTCAACTGTTGTATGGAACATGAATAACTCATATACAACAATCAAAATGATCAAGTGTCCAAATTGTTTTCAAATGAAGGCAAGAAAGCAATGTGACACTGTTATCTAAAATGAGTTGACACATCATTAAACCCAACAAACTTTGAGACAACATTTCAACTCTGCAATCTTTAACATAAATTAATGTAAAATACACTATTTTTTTTAAAACCTTTATATCCACAGCAGTGTAATAAACTTGAATATCTACCAAAGGTATGGGAGCCCTGAGCTTCCTTGCAGAACACATTAACAATCTTTATTTATCCTCACCTCAATTTTCTGTCTTTTATATTTCTTTCTTGCTATCATCGCCTTGACAACAGCCTGTATTCTGACAATTGATGTCAATCTCTTCTTTGTCCATTGTCGGACAAGATATCCTCGACAATATCGCTTTAAAAGTAAACAAACAAACAGTAAAGCTTTAAAACTGTTTGCAATGGAGTGCATCTTGTCAATAACAATACAGTGACAAAAACAATAGTCATTAAAACGTAAACTTACAAATTATCATTTTTACACGAGTAGTTACCAAATCTATGTTCAACCATAACTTCAAAATTGTTACTTGTGTTTTACTTTCACCAGCAAATTTAATTCCAGTTAATTTAAATTGAACATTTACCTGAAAGTTGACAATGATACTACGCTTTGCGTTGAAGCGTGAAGTCAGAATTCTCGATCGAACCAAAGCTTGTAATCTCATGTAACCTTGCCTCATCTGAAATACAAATAAAACAAATCAATAAACAAGATATTTAAACTTTATAGTTTAAATTTTTAACACTGATGTAGGAAAAGCTAAGTCCCATTCATTGCATAAATTTTGTAACTGCCATTAAAAACATTGCTATATACAACAGATGTAGCACAATATGCTTCAGAATGAAACAGTTTATGAGCAATTAACTTTCAAATTAATATTCATTGCAAAACATTATTTGCATTAGTCATCAAAAACCCTGCAAATCTTAACAAAATACCCAATGTTACAATGTATTCATGAATACCATAGGAAACCAATGCTTTACTGTATACCTGGAAATTTTCACCTTTTGGCGACAGAAACCATATTTACTTCGTGTTAAATTTGCCCTAAGTGCATTTGTGAAATAAGGACAATGTAGATGAAAATTTTCATTTTCAATTCGCCCTCTCATTTCAGGACGAAAAAGTGAAAATTAAACAGGGACGGAAATTTCCAGGAATACAGTACATTTTATTTAACTGATTTCTAGACTAATGTTTCGATAATGAGGAATGAAACACCCACATGTAAGAACCTCTTCCTCTCTGCGTAGGCTCTCCACACGGCCTGTATAGTGATGGCTCCGGTCTTGATCTTCAGGAATCGTTTCCTACAGTGCCAGGCTCTAATTGTCTTCTGGAGAACCAGGATCTTCTTCGTCAGCACCTTCTCACGTTGCTGCTCCAGGTAAACATCTTGAGCATCCTACAATAACAACAAAACATTGTGAATGTATTATAAACATAAAACGGCTGTAAATGTTTTGTTTTATTGGGGTTTAACGTCCCTTCAACTCATGTATAGATCATATCCAGACAGTATCTACTTGTAACAGTGCTCACTTATGGCAACTACTGTAGAATCAGAAATATTCGTTGGGCTAAAATTTTGTTGTTTTGAAAATAAAATGA
>JAUMGZ010229784.1:0-11090 GCA_032359645.1 Pododesmus macrochisma
GGTGAGCTATTCTGATCACTGCTTCCCTCTTTGGTTCATCATTAAGAGTGTAGCTCAGGTGAGCTATTCTGATCACTGCTTCCCTCTTTGGTTCATCATTAAGAGTGTAGCTCAGGTGAGCTATTCTGATCACTGCTTCCCTCTTTGGTTCATCATTAAGAGTGTAGCTCAGGTGAGCTATTCTGATCACTGCTTCCCTCTTTGGTTCATCATTAAGAGTGTAGCTCAGGTGAGCTATTCTGATCACTCTGCTTCCCTCTTCAGTCCATCATTAAGAGTGTAGCTCAGGTGAGCTATTCTGATCACTCTGCTTCCCTCTTCAGTCCATCATCTGTTATCGCTACTCCTCCAAAACTGTCATATAAAGTGTCTTAGAACTTTCACATATTGTATCTATAGGACTGGTAGTATGGTCTAAATGAAATTTGTTTTAGTCAGATAACTGATATGGCTGCCATGGTTGCCATCTTAAAAATCTTGCTTCATTATTTTAGTTAAAAACTCACCGCTCAAAAATAAATTAAATAACAAAGAAAAGAGATTTGAAATAGTTATTTAATTACTTCTACAATAGCAATATGAATGATGAAAATCAAAGATAAACTTTTTCGTAACCTGTGCCTTATATGCACAAACAGGTTTTTTTATTTGTGAAATGTCAGTAAATATAGAAAATAAAAAAAGACATTTCCAAGAGAATGTTTAGGTGTGAAGGAAACTAGTTTTGTTTGAATCATATTACTACAAAAGCTTGAATATTACATGTTTCTATTAGATTGAGACAAATAATTATTTGTAATCGCTCTTTACAATAGAATCATCTAAAGTTTTATTTATGTCTGATAGGCACAATAGAATTGGAAGATAATGTGTAAGTATGAAGGGAAGAAGACATTAAACATCTATAAACATGTTGCTTGCAAATTAAACACAATTCCTATAATTGATATTCTGTCTACTTTTCTTCAGATCGAAGGCGAAGAAACTGAGCATATTCCACCCTACAAAAGATTCACCAAAAGTCGTAAAGATCCAGGGCGACTTCCAATAGAAGCTCAGCATGTTGTCATGGAAACAATAGAACCAAGTGCATCTTGTAAGATTTATTAATCTGTGAATATACTTAATTCATGTATGGTGAAATACATCTTATTTTATTTACCCTGCATTACAAAGCATTTTTTTACACAATTTTTATTTTTCAAAGTTAGAAATTGTTTGAATTTATTAAAAAAAAAAAAAAAAAAAGACAACTATTCAGTATTGTAAATGATAAACACTAAAGGACACTTTTATGAATTAATGATTTGAATGTTGATGTCAATTGAACTAATATATTTTGATCTTTCTTCCCACAGTTGATACCAGTAAAGAAGAAACTTATATGCGAGCAGACGAATCCACTGGTCTTTTGGTTGATGTTAAACAGCTTAGTTATAATAGTTCTGCTTCGTTTACTTCAACAGACGACCATAATTTGTACAGTGGCATTGTTGATAGTATTGAATACATTGATGGAAATGGCAATGAAATAGATCATACAGAACAGCAGATAGAGAGGATGGAGACCGAGGATTCTATCAAACTTTCAAGAGAAGAACAGCAGGTTAAGTTAATAAACAATGAAAAGGCTGTTGAAATTTCAATGATAAAGTTGCCAACAGCAAACATATCTCTGCCAAGGGACATATCACAGCATGAACTTAGTGTTCCTCGCAGGAGTAGAACACCAGAATCGGATATTGACAACAAAGACGTTATTTCCATCTCCTCCAGCAAAAGTGAAACAAAATTCCCAGAACTTCTCATTCCAGAGTGGCGTAAATCTTCAGAAAAAGGTCATTTAACTAAAGTGCCAAGTTTTGATTTAGATCGGGACGATCAACCAGCAGATAAGCTTGATCGTCTTAGGATAGATAGCACAGATAGTGAAAGAAGGTTACTATCAGACGGAACATCAAGATCTAATTCTGAAACTCACTCTGTGTCTAAATCCATGGACGACACGGAGGGCAGCTCATTTGAACATGACATTGTATTTATGGAAAATCCCCCTCACTTACAAATAGAAAAAACTGTGCACAGTGCTCCAGCCTCACAAAGTGGTGTCTTAGAGAGAATCCATCAAAAAATAGAAACACAAACTGCGAGACATTCTCCATCTTCCCAAATAAGCCCTCTGATGCCAAAGAGAGCTACTCACCCTCCAGCTCACTGGCCGCGCATCAGACATGTGTCGTCTGCTCATAGGATCAAGCCAGCTGATGAACTTTTGGAGGAGAGCAGACGATACAGGAAGGGACATTCCGTCTACATGATGAGGATACTGAGGAAGTATGCCATCAGTGATGATGCAGGGAAATATGTGGATTCTCAGTCTAAGGAGGGTAACAAAGAAAACATAAAAGAGGGATATGTAAAAGCTATTGTTAAAAGACTTTCAAGAGAAAGCACTCCCGAGTACAATAATCGTATCAGTGAAATCTCCTCAACGACCTTGGGATCGTTGACCGTCCATCGATCAGATTCACCTCGGGCAAAATCTGAGTTTGTGCAGCAAATTGTGCGGAAACTTTCCTCTCCCAGTGGACCAGAGCAAGGAAGGAGTGGTGTGTCTCCTTTATCTGACCTTACCAATGGTGGTGGTAAAAAGGTCAAACAGTTAGCAGAAGCTTTTGGTAGTAGTAGTAGTTCAAGGACTACACCCGATAGGGTATTATCTGACTCAGAATTCCGACCATTTAAGTCTGTTGTAGTGACTAGCAAGAAAGTGACACATGAAATCCGTGATTCCTATTATGACTCATCATCCACGTTAACAAACTCACAATCATTATGTACTGAAGCAGGTAAACCAGACTCAACTATAAGTACAGCAGCCCTCAACTTCTCCTCTATGCCATTATTGACGGTGCAAGAAGGGCAAGAGGATGTTCAAAATGGTTACAGAGAAAGGGCGGCCACAACAGCCACGTGCGACACAAATGGCTCAGGCCAGTCAAGTAAACAAGAACTCCGTGTAACCCTTTCATCACCTGAAGATTTGGGT
The DNA here is from genome assembly GCA_032359645.1 of Pododesmus macrochisma. Taxonomy (NCBI): domain Eukaryota; kingdom Metazoa; phylum Mollusca; class Bivalvia; order Pectinida; family Anomiidae; genus Pododesmus; species Pododesmus macrochisma. Next base: position 3,050 of record JAUMGZ010229784.1, read on the forward strand.
GAAAGTTCTACAGCGTATGTAGAAAAGCGACACATTACCAAAAAGACACACAATCCCAAATCTAAGAAATTGGAAATTGAAATTCCAGTCAAAGCTGGACAAAAGCCTGGGAAATCAAAGAAAATGGGGACCATTGGAGTACTGTGCCAGCAATCTATGATGTCATTTGACCTAGGGCTTTCTTTACAAGTGTCAGAACAACAGTTAGAGGAAGTGAGACTACGTAAGGCTAGTGAGGGGGATTACCGTCAATCGCGACCATTGTCATCAGGATCAGAAGGGGAACCATCTACCTCGACTGATGAGAAACCAAGATCAAGAACAAAGTTTTTTGAGACAAAATGGTTACATAAAAAGTTTTTCAAAGTTTCGAAGTAAGTATTCATAAGGTATCAAGAACTCTTCAAGATAATGTAATTATAATGTACATTGGTTTATAGTTTAGAGTTAATTTATGTTTGACATAAATTCCAACCTAGATGAATGTTATCATCAAAGACAAATGTATCTTGTTGAGATAATTCTGAAAGGCTATCAAAAAATTACATTTGGTATATGCTAAGGTGTAATAAGTGAAGGAATTTGACAAAAATCTAAGATCATTCTGTGTCTAGTCGTGAGTTGTAAAACACAATTGTACTTAAAAATTATTCTTATGTTCACATTTTTATGATAGAATTCAGTTGGGGATAACATCTTTTATGTGAAAATGTGCATCAAAAATGAAAGATTGTGTCTTATTTCACAACTTAGCACAATCGGTAACACATTGATACTTGTTATAGAGGATATGATATTGAAGTATAGTTTGGGGGAATCGCAATAAGTACGGGAAGTGTAATATTGTACATAATAAAGAATATGTATAGGAATTCCTCTAAAACGTTCTGTCAAGTTTAGAACTGAAAAATCATCCTTTTTCATTTAAAGAATTTTGGATTGTTATTTTGTTAAATAGATGAAGACAATATTTAACAAGGCCAGGAGAATGGTAATGATTGATGCATGGGGGTTAATGATGCTGTTGCTTTAAGTTTTGTTTGAATGATAATGTATATATACTTGTAAAGTTGTGATGATGCATCAGTGTTAAAACATTACAGACAAACGTCATGTACATGTTAATTATCATGTGTTCTGTATATCTATGTAAGTCTGGCTCTATGGGACCAAACCAGATTACCTTCATTTCTGATTTATCTTTGTACAAATACAAGTAGGAGTAGCCTCCCTTTAAATACAATATTAGTTGATTATCTCCCATTGGTGGGTATGAGGGGAAGCCTTGTCATTGATAACTATAGTTATTTGTTTGGAGTTCAAAGAGTATTTTGAATACGATAGTGGGATATTTTCTTATGCAGTAATCTCTCAAATGCTGCATCAACAAAATATTACATCCAAGTCATTTTATCTCGAAAATCAGTGAAAACATTGACATCATACCTACAATATCATCCTTTATTAGAAATAGAATTATATTTTTATTATGATCTGTCTAATTAGCAAGGTAATCTGGTGTGAGGATCCCTCTGATGATGTTTGTCGACTTGTTTAAGATAGCATAACTTTATTCATGTATTTCATATTTATAGTACCATTATTGCATTTTACAAAATTGTTATGATGTTTGAGAGTGTAGTTAATGTTTGTGTTGTATTTTTCCTATATACAAAAATAATTTTGTAGAAGACCTGAATATTATTGCTATTATTCAAAATAGTTTTCAAATTTCAACCATGAAATCCTTTGTCTACTATGTCATAACAGGAAGCTCTCTCTTTATTGCATGGGGGGATTTATCCACGTCTTTGCAGATAACCATGCTAAATATATTGGCCTTTGAACAGGCTACGGGGGGCAACATTTCAATTCTTCTTTGTGTTAACTTCATGTGTTAAAAATGGCTTTGACAGTTCATATTTATCATCCTTGGACTTCGGACCCTAGGGTCATAAATGGGTTTATGTCAGGTGTCAATTTTGAATATGGCTGTAAGTATAAGAATGTGACTTCACATATCTGGTGAACTCAAAGTGCAAGAGCTTTGATATTTCAATGTAGCATCTCTAAGTTATGAAAATCCAGTTTCTACATAATGACCCTGTAGCTACATGCACACCTAGGAGTCAAAAGTTCAAACAGTTTACACTTATATTCATGGAATGATCTCTTGTGCAAAATGGCCAATAGTAAACAAGGATTAGACAGATTTCAGATTAATTCTAAATGGATATTTATAGGGTACCCAAAGGGTGACATTATTTTTTTTGTTACGATGTGGAATCAATTGAATTAAACTGTTTTTTGAAAAGTTTGATTAACACACAATATTTATTGTATAATGAGTTTTAAAAAGAACAAATAATTATGTTATTAATTATCAATTTATTTCTGATTTCATTAGTATAATAAAATAATATTAAATTTCAATATTTTTCAAAGATCATTCTCAAAATAACCTCTAAAGATGTATGCCTGGTTCAGTATGGACATTACTAATATTTGTATTTCACATGGAGTTTTATCATTGTTGTATATTTGCAAATATTTAACTTTTGTACGTTTGATAAATTATATGAAAAAGGGAGTGGAGGATTCTGTCTGGGGGATAGAATTGACCAACTCAGTTAATTTAGATAATAATAAACTTTCTGTAACAGAATATACACAACTATATGTACAATATATGGTCATTTATATGCAGGGGCCCTTCTGATGTGTAGATGAGATTGAACCGTAGCCAGGGGGGGATAAAAGTTAGTTTGTCTAATGTGTTAAATAATTGAACAAACAAAAGAATAAATGAAAAAGGGCATTTATTATGAGGCTATAAAGCTGTATACATGTGTATAAACATATCAATACACATTATGTAATAAAAATCCCCAAAATTTGTTATCACAAGACAAATCTGGGCGGGAAAAAGTGAGGCTATATCATTAATAGGGGGGTAAAAATACACAGCATCCTTCACTGGGAATTAATAAAATTCCACACAACACACTAAAAGGGTAAGACTAAGAAAGATTAAATAGGTCAGCATTGCAAGTTTTCTGAAAATGTGTATATGAAATATAAACCTTAGGAGGATATAGCCAACAAAGGTACATATTGGCCAGCCTAAACTCTCCCTGTAGATGAAATAGACTGCATTTGTGTAAGATACTTACCACTAGTACATATACTGAAGTTAACCCTAGGTTTACAAGATAAGCATACAATGTATATATATAACTAGAATAGAGTATGACTTATTTTATACTTAAATAGCTATTTCAATATTATTATTTATGAATACATGGGAGTTCACGTACACAAATTCTGATAGATATCGAATAAAATTGATTAGAAAAGAAAATTAAATCTTTTCATTTGTATACTGTGAAATAAAAATTCCTTTTAATGCTAATTAATGCTTAAAGAATAAAAGAATTGATTGTTTTACAAAACTGATAGAAGCAACAAAAAAGTTTATGTAAATGAAAAAATTTATAAGATTTTAAAATGTTAAATAAAAAGCCAATATCTAATAAGATTATATTTCTTTAAAAATAATAAATGCAGAAGGCTATAAGATTTTTAAATGCTAAATGAAAAACCAATGTTTAGAATTTCTTTAAGAATGTTAATATATTGTAAATCTTTTTATTTTTACAGATGCTAATGCATAAAGTAGAGTAATACACTAGAGATAAGGCCAGATCTCAGGATGGACAGACAAACGGTGGAATATCACAACAATGGATTATCACAACCAAACAACCAGAAGTGGAATATAATATCACAACAGTTGATTATTGCAACTTAGTAACGGAAAGTGAACTCTCGATCTCCTTAAAAGAAAAATACATTTCAGAAAGTGATCATAAGAATGTTAATTTTTAAAGAAAAAAAATTAATAAAAAATATATAATAATTAACCGTTATAAATATTTCTCCCATACCTTTTAGCTTTACTGTATAAACTTGTCTCATTTCTTATTTGGAACAGATCTAGATTAATAAATTAACAACATCTCATACATAAAAATAAAGTAGTACGGGTAGTGTGACTAATAAGAGACAAGGTGTTCAGAATAGGCTTTGTAGTATACAAAGATTAGCAAATAGGGTATGGGAGAAAATTGTGTGAAGTGTAGTGGAGATATAAAGCACAATACTTGGACTAAAAGAATCTATCACGCCTTGTTGAGTAAGACAGAAATCTTCCGCTGAGGACTTAGACTATTTGTCCTGAACGAGGTTTACCAAGTTTAAGACAAAATAGTCCATGTCAAAGGGAGATAATCTGTCTTACTCAACCAGTGGTGCTTGATTCTCTTTCTCCCACATTCGACACATGGCGTTAAAAATTTAGCATCCAAAAATCCAAGATGTATGGCGTCTCTTTAAATGCACTCATGAGTGGAATTTGTAACAATTTCATAGTTAAATGTCGCACAATTCGCAGACTGTCTTTCCTTACGGTAAGGACAGATTTATCTTTCTCTAGCGAAATGAGAATAAGCCAGTGAAGTGTGGAAGCATACTACCAGTATCTGAGTAGTAGTGTAACAGTGCTATTATGTTTATCTCCATCACACTTTGCATAAAAACAATGATAACATCAAAAATATAATAAAATAAAAGAGCAGCATTGCCTTGGTAGGATTTGTTAACTACTCAAGGCTTGTGCATAATGAGTATATAATAATGAGAGTTAATGTTTCCTGAGATCTCGGATTGTTTGTTTTATAGTGGTGAACATAAAGGTTCATAGTTTCTGCTCTGTAGTTGAGATATTTGTTTCTTGCTATATAGCCAATCTGGAGTAGTGTTCACATCATTGTATTGAGGTTGTGTACATGTGTGTCAAAACACTTAACAACAGTCAACAATGTATAAAAGTGTCATCCAAGCTCCATATTGACACAGATTCTATGTATCTTGAATGTTTATCTCCATGGAACTGGCCTTTGTTTCATTTTGAACTTCTTTCGTCATATGGTTAAGTGTAACCATTTTCATTTTTGGTCTCATCATTTTGAATATCATGATCACATTTGAATTGATAAAAAATAAACTTGGATATACATCATTTTCTGCATTGATTATCAAGGTGTGGACAAATTAACAACTCTTTCAATTCTTCAGGGATGAATTCGATTCTTGAATAATTGAGTCAACATCTTTTTAACACAGTTGAAACTTCCATCAAATTTTTTCTCACCTCACAACACTGAAAAAGTAATTTGTTTGGATTATAAAGTTATTAAGATGACAAATGTCAAAGAAGAGCAAAAGCTTTTCCACATTGTTTTCTTGCATGTCCTATATTTAAGCCTCTCTATTTTTAACTTATTGAGGTCAAAGTTCATCCTCGTATATTTCTGCAATCAAATAAAGTTCTTTAACAAAAATTAAACAAGATTAAGATATTTCTTAGTTTTATAACAATATATCCAGTGATTTAGTGAACTCCTAATACATTATACTGATATACAAACATACACAACATATAAAGATATATATCATTATATCAACATTATAATAAATAAAACAGTAGAGTTAATACTTAGAAAGTTATCTTATTGTGGAAAAACTTATAATAATTACATATCAAAACATACCATTTTACTATTAATGAAATATAGTACTACAGTATATTGATCAAGATTTATTACAAATGTAACATATCTGACATTTTTTAATTGGGTTTAGATAATATCCAGACAGATCACTTAAGATCTCCTTTCAATAAGATCTTATTTTTACTTTATACCGGTATGTGGACAAAAAGTTTTTAAAAATAGCATTGACAATAGAATATATGTAATGGTTTGTTTAATTTATACTGAACAACCCCAGCATTTAGCCCGTTCTGCCATATAAGGAAAGACATCATTGAACAATATATGCCAGAAGTAGCTGAGGGGTGATGTGGTTAGTCTATTGACAAATTTTATATCTTCACCAATAGCATTATTCTATGGATTATAATGGTCAAATCCTAAACTATCTATAGTATATATACTATTTATGCTGCTTTAGCTTGTATTAGTGCTAGATAAAAACACTTCAAATACGGTATTAAATACACTTCCAATAAATATACATTATCATAATAATTTTATATTAAACAAAGTAGTTTTCAGAAATTCATAGCTACATAAACATTATTCAATATAGTTTTGAAGAATGTTCAAGTTTCTAACTTGTCTAAAAGAATTTTAAGCTTTAGATTTTTATGAAATCCAAATAAAGCATATAGATTCACGTATTTAAGATATTGAATGTGTTACTTTGATGCAAGATATTGGGAAGTACCAATTTATTGATATATCTTATTAAGTAAAGATTATGTCTCATAATCTATCTCTAGTTTACTTCTATACAATGTAATTTATATTAGAGAAAGGTGTTGAGATAACTATAAATCATTAAAATTATACTGTGGGAACATTCTCCAATAAATATCATTTATCAACATATTACAATGTGTAAAAAAAAATTGTGAGAACAATTGTATCCATGGTTACAACATAATCTTAACAACAAATGTTACGTGACATGAGTGATGATTCAAATGACAGATAGTTATTGTCTTTATACTGCAACCATTTTATCAGGGAATGCTGGGAAATTATTTGAAAGTGATTTCATTTTACTTTGCGCTCAAAACTTTCAATCATTTACCAGTATGCATTTGTCAGTTGTAAGGAACTTGGCACTCGACACTAAAAAATCTTCATGTCATTATTTCAGGACTCGTACATAGGCATACTGGTATTAAGTTTTAACTGTGAAATTCTCCATATTTTAAATGTGATATATAGATGATGGCTATTTTACATGTCAATCAATGACATCACTCATGTATGTCATTACGCCCTTTCATACAGGGCATCAAGATTCAATTTTAAATCCATTTGAAGAGACCATACATAAATTTGTCGAAAATTCAGACAAGTTGATGAACTCATTACCATGACAACAAACTCTTGCATTTATGAATTTTTAATATGTGCAATATTTTGCTTGTGACAGTACAGAACTAGTATCACACAGAGATTTTAAATAACTTTTACAGTACGCTATCATACATTATATGGTGTATGAATATTACTGTTTATTATTGGATGGTTAAATAACCATGGAAACAGTTAAATAACCGTGGAACTGACACTGAACTTGTGCTACTATTACAGTTCATTCATCACTCATTAATTTATACCACAGTAAAAGTATCAATTCATGGAACATTTTTATGCTTGAGTGTCAAATGTTAAAGTCGGTGCGTGATACTAGCTCTGGGATCCCCGATACTTCTGTCATATGTATATCGGGATGTGTCACAGTTCTTGAAGGTGCTATAATTGTACTACCAGTACAGTACTATAATTGTACTACCAGTACAGTACTATGTGTGTCAACATTTATGATGTATATGTTAATTAAACTGATGTTAAACACACATTCAGTGTTCATTATCTTTTATTCTATCAAGAAATCCATGCTTACTATTGTCTTAACTGTGTCCGATCTTATTGTATATTTAATTTCGTTTCTGAATCAAAAGAACTAAAACATCTATTATCATCATCCCATACACTGAAGAAGTAGCAAATATGAAAAACACCTAAGTCAATTTTCAAAAGAGAAGTCCATGGTCATGAGCATATAAAAGGAAAGCAGGGTACGGTACGCACACAGAAGAAAACACAACAAAACTAAATAAATAAATTTAACTAAAAAGGAAACATGACGAACTGCTATTAAAAAACTGGAAGCGAAACCAGGTGTCCACAAAGGAGTAAGCATTTCCTGTTTCACCTGTGGCACCCACCAGAATCTTTCACTGATGAGGTGAAAGACCAAAGGAGAAAAACGAAGTGACAGGACAGGGAGAGAAGCATCAGTAGGGATAGTAATACATGGAGTAAGAACCCATGACTGCATTCTACAGCAGAGGAGACATACTTTTTAAGGAGGCCGACTCTAATTTAATTGCCAGATATCTGCAATAGAGAATTTCATTTCCTTAACAGACAATGTTTAG